>JALRMF010000067.1:0-177804 GCA_026120015.1 Dendrostoma leiphaemia
AATAATATAAAGCATATAATCCTATAATATAATTAAGGTTAAATTATGCTTATATAAAATTAGCATATAGGTAATATAGGCAGAAGACCGCCTATGCCGCTTAGCTATATAGGCAAACTATTAAGACCAAAAAGCTAGATATATATTTAGATATATTTCCTACTATTAAATAAATTTAATAGATAGCTTTTTAGTTATTAATCTAAGTATTTAACCCTAAATAGCTTTATTGCTAGTGATTATTTACCAGATATAAAATACTAGTGTCTTTGTACTACGATTAATATACTCTTTTAACCATCTCTGCTAACATAAACCCTTTAACACTCTAGGAACCTATAGGACCCAGCAGTGATCATTACACAGAGGCCATTAAAAGCTTTGCAAAACGGCGCTTTTTTATTATTTTGCTGCCTTTGCACAACGGTAAGCTTAATTATATAATTAAATTAGTAATATGCAGTATAGCTGCTAACCTTATCTTTATTCTTTAGTTTACCTTAATAATAAAAGGGTCTTTTACCTATAAAAGGCAGCTGAAAAAAGTCTTTTAGTAGTATTATGCTTTAATTGCCAAACTAATTAAGTTAATTTTTATAAAAGATTTAGCAAAGGCATTAGTTAATTATATTAAGCATATGCAAATTAACTATAAACTTTTTATTAATAATAAAAACTTGCATATTGTTAAGCTAGTTATAAATAGCGTTAGCATTAGTATTTAAAAGAGCGCTTATTTTATCCTTAGTAATAGGTAGCTAAAGGAGAAAGTAGAGGGTAAATCTGCTAATATTATTTTTAGCTACATTTATAAGAGCAGCTTAGACAATAAAGCTATTAGGAAGGTTATTAAAACGCTAAATATAAGTGGATATTATTTTAATGATATAAGACTTGCTAGTGTTTTTTTTTCATTAATGTTAAAGAGGATTTAAAAGGCATAACAACCTTTATTAAAAGCTTTTGCATATTTTATAAAGAAATTATAAATAATGCGCTGCTTACCGCTAAGGCGATTAATAGCGTTGTTAGAGATATTTTTAATTTTAAGGTTAACTTAGTTAGCTGCTTTGGTTTTCTTTTAGTAGTTAAGAGAAAAACTATGATATTTGCTAACGTAGAGAGACTAATCTATTGCAAGATTAACCTTATAAGTGCTTAAAATGTTAATATCCTTTGTTTCAAAGGGGTAGTTAGGCAGCTCTCTTGCTATATCTTTCTATTCTATAGGCTAAATTTTATTCTCTTGCTCTTTAGGTTTTTTAAAGATATCTTTAATAGCTTTGGGAAGCTTATTATAATAGTTGTAAAAATAATTGTAAAGGCTATAGCAGCATATATACATTTTAAACCAAGTATTAAAGTGCTTATTATTTAAATTTATTAGCTTATTAAGGTAACGATAAGGGTAGTATAGCATTATCTTAACGCGGTAAAAATCCTTCTACTAATAGCTTTTTAGCTTATATTAAGGAAAATAGTTAAAAATACATAGCTATGCCTTAGGAAACTACCTTTAAGGTATATAAGAGACGTTCTAAGTCTTACGCATCTTAAAGTAGGTTAGATTTTTATAAGCTTTATTATATACAAGATACTTTTTATATAAATTGTAACTAAAACACGCTTAAACCTTGTTAATTATTATTACGCAAAACTGCCTTTTAAAGTAGCAGCAGTCTACAATTTTAACTACTTAAGTGCCCTTTTAAAGAAAAATATTTATAAAAATATGGCAAACCTTCTAAGCAAACTAGTCCTGCTTTGTAAAAAGGGCGTTTATTATCTTAGCTATAAAGAAAATAATAGGCTGCTTAGAGGAGACCTTTGAGAGGATATTGCAAGATAGCTCTTAAAACAACCTAGTCTTCTTCTCTGCTTTGCTGCAATATTTAGCGATATAGGCGATTATAGCTTAAATATTAGTATACAGCTGGAAATTTTTATTAGCAAGCTAGCCTGCTGCAATAATATAGTTATAATTATTAAGATAACTATTATTTCTCTTGCTATTATAAATATACTAATTTAGGTTAAGATCTTTAAAGAGGTAAGCAATAGAGTAATTCTTATAAAGATAGTAAAAACGGCAGACTAGCTTAAAATTACCTTAGGCGTTAGCTTAAGCACTCTTCTTCTTAATTAAATAATATATAATAAAACAATTATAGCATTAAATGCAATTAATTACACATAAAAGAAGGTTTTAGCTAGGCTTCTTAAGATTAAAAACAATAGTAATAAAAATATTGCCCTTCTTAAGAGCCATTATACAATTAGGCTAAGAATTATATACATTTATATAAAAACTCTAAAACTAAGCAAAAGTATTACGCTAAATCTTATCCTCTATATTGCTAAAAAGAAGAGGGCCTTTAAACTAATATAAACTATAATCATAAAAAAAACCTTTACCTTAAAACTTAATTTAATGCCAATTCTCTTTAATATTAAACTTAAAGTTAAAAACCTTATTAAAAAATACCTTGCAACAATAGTAAAAGTGCTAGGCCGCGATATAAAAATTATCACAAAGGTTTTCTTACAAGATTTTTATACATATAGTTTTATTAGCATTGTTCCACTTTTTAAAATATAGCATATGCTAATAAAAGCTTTTTTAATAATTATTAGCAGTGCTAAAGGTTTAAAAGGAAAAAAATATACCTAATGCATAAATATATACCTTAAGCTTATTATGCTTTGCAATCTAAAAAAATTAAATACTTAGCAGCTTAAAAGCAAATCAAACAATAGAGTTAAGCAGACCAACGCCCTTAGAAGACTAATCCTTAAACGCTGCCTTAAGCTTATTTAGATTTATCTCATTACAGCTAAAAATCCTCTTAGCAAAGAATATGCTGCTAAAGTTAACCTAGTGCTTTATCTACAAGTTAAAAGCAGCGTAGCAAAAGCAAAGATACTTTGCAAAATAACTATTATAATATTTTATATAGTGCTAAAGATAAAGGCTAAGGTTAATAAATTGCTAGCAGGCATTATTATAATTACCCTCTTTATTAAAATATAATAACTAAAACGCTAAAAAGAAAATAAAAATAGTCTTTGCTATTTTATTAATAGGGGTAAATTAAATAAAAAAAACATTAAAGTAGCTTTGCTATATTTTATAAAAAGGTATAAAAGAAGCATTTTTTTGCTGCTGCTGCTAGCTTTAAAGCTAGCTTTATAGTATATTAATATTAGCTTAAGCAGCTAAAAAAGTAGGAATTGCCGCATTCTCAGCATTGTTAAAATCGTCGTCCTTTTTATTAATAGCTTTAGTACTGATTGCGTCAATTATTTCTATAGCTAGCTAATTTATTACATTGCTTTTCTTAAAAAGCTGGCTAATATTTAATTAGTTAATTATAATGCTAAGCTGCTAAAAGCCCTTATAGTAGCAGATTAAATAGTCTGCCCAGCCAACAACTATATTTTAACGTACAGTAAAGTCTTTGCTAAATTAGCGCTAAAAGTAACTATTCTAAGCAGCGTTCTTAGGGCAGAGAATAATTATATTAAGCTTTTGAGAAAGGAGAGAAATTTAATAATATACCTTGCCAACGTTATAAAGAAAGTAGACAATATAGCCTTTATATTTATATTAAGCGCTGCAAACTTATATAATGTTAACAAAGCAGTAAACTAGCAATAGAATTATCTCTTTAACTTAAGTAGGCAGAAAAAAATTAGGTAAAATATTAAATTATAGGTTATTCTTTAGCAAATATAGAAAAAGGTTGTCTAAGCGCTTTTTAGCGTTAGTTAGCATATAATTATAGCATATACTAAAAATAGTTAGCTTTATTTAAAACTAGCGCTAGTAGCATTATAAATACTCTTTTATCTTATCTTTATTATATATATAGCGATTAAAATTGCATAGGCGCTTTTAATCTGCTTATAAGAATGCTATTGCGTTAAGGTTATAAAGGAAAAAAGGGTTAGGGATAGTAAGTGTAGGTTGATAGCTATAGCAATAGCCCAGTCCGCCTTAGACTAGAGGCATACGGCCACCAGAAGAAACCAGCTGGCCAAATGGCTAGCCGGGCCAATTTAGCCCAATAGCAATTGAAAGGAACCATACGCATATATGCCTAATCCCTTTAGCATATAACGATAGTTTTCCTTTTGTTTCTTTTGATTATTATCATTAACAACAATAGCAAATACACTTATTTTCACCCCTTATTCAAACCTTTTTATATATAAAGATTAACTTATTAACATTAATTAGTAGTTGAATAGTTAACTATAAATAGCAAGGTAAAAGAAACAAATCTTGCTTTAAAAACCGCTGCAACGTTCCCTAGAAAGGGTGTACTATTTATGATAATAGGCTTTGTGCTTTTAGCAGAAAATAATAAACGGCTTGCAAAGGGACTTTAGTAAAGTTATTACTAGCAAAAGGCTGTTTTCTTTAATTGTTAAAGATAGCTAAGGGACTTTAGCAAGAGTTATTACTAGTAACCCTTTTAGTGCGTCTGCAACGTAGAATAACGTATAAATGATTTTAAAACCTTTCTATAAATGCTAGCGGCTTGTTTAGTGCTATATCATACTTTTAAAAAGATGATTAATTTTATATAAAAACATTAAGACCTTTTATGAGGTTATAACGGCAAGCAATCAATTAGCGGACCTTTTTATTAAGTGCTTTTGCCCCTATAAAAATCTCACAATCTTTCTTATCTTTATTATGCAATAAAGGCATTAATAGCGTATATATATATAAATATGTTAATAACTCTAAAGTATCTTATACTGCGTTCCAACCCTTTTCCCATTTATTTTTACTTTGTTTTTAAGTGTATATATATATATATAATAACTTAATTTCCCCTTTGCTTTTTACCCCTTGCATTTTATTACTATGCTATATTTATCCTAGAAATCTTTATCCCCTAGATTAAGCAACTTAAATTAAACTAATATAGCTAATCTCAGCAGTTTAAACAACTTTTTAATTAAAGAGATAGAAACCTTAGTGTTTAATTATAATGCTTAGCAGCCTATTTTAGTATTAAGCAACCTTTTAGCAGAAATTAGAATCTCTTAGGCAATATAGCTTTTACTTAACGTTTGCTTTTAATATAAAAAGGTATAGCTAAGCGTTAGTTAAATATACTTATATATAGTAGTTGCTAAGGCAATTGTTACTTATTCTAAGTAGTGCAATAATAATCTTTTTTATTACTTTTGTAAAGATTTTAGTAGATAGACTGTTAATATATTTAACGCTATCTTCTTTAACCTGCGCTGCAACCTTAAGCAAATCTTTTATTAAAATAAGGTTTATATTAGGCAAAATAATATTTTTATTAAACTATATTTAGTAGCTCTCACTGCTTATAAAAAACCCTTTAAATAGGATTTGCTTAAGCTTTAAAACTAAAAACTTAATCTAAGGTTATATGCTTATAAATAGCAGCAAGGCATTTTGCTATTAAGATTTCTTTAACCTTTATAATAAGAGAAAGTATTTTAGCAAAAGTTTTAGATTTATTAAGAGAAACCTTAGTAAAAATGATTAAATGGCATATAATAGACTATTAAAAAACCTTTAGCATACTTTTAAGTTAAAAAAGCTTTAGGAAATAGCTTGTAATAAGGCCCTTTGCTATTATTGCCTTTGTTATAATTGTAATAAAACCCCTTGCAATTATTATTTCTATTATATATATAATAAACTATATAATGCCTGTAATTAAACTCTTTAAAGATGCTCTTTTGGTTATATCTGTAATAAGACCTTTTAAGGTTGCCTTTAAAATAAGGCCCTTTTGCATTAATTTTAGTAGATTGTATAATAAGACTGTAATCGTTGCCCCTTAACTGTTTATATATATTATATAATACTTTGTTTCTAATATTAGAATTGTTTATATATTGTTACAATCCCTAGCGGTACAACTTGTATAAAACCCTTTCTCTACTTAAGTACTTAAATAATTACATTAATATTCAAACTTTAACTAGCTTTATAAAGATATATAGCTAAGATTAAAAGTATATAGGCAAGCTATATAACCTTTTAAATAATAAGCTTAAAACTTTCTTTAGTCTTTGCTAACACGCTTAAATTAAGCTTAGCTAGTTTTACGCTGTTTTTCTAAGGATTTTAACCAACTGCACTTAATAATTCTATAAGAGCTACATTACTTGTTTTAATATATTTATAAAAGCTTATATTAAGATTAAATAGCATTTTAATATAAAAGTCAACTATTTTTATTATTATATAAACTAGACTTTAATAACTTTTAATAAGATTAGGCAGCAGAATAAAGGGAAGGACCTTTATAAAGTCTTTGAGATCTTGTTTAATAAGCTATAATTGTGCTAATGTGCTTTGGAACTAGATTACGCAGGCGAATAAGCACTTAAAACTATAATAATTAAAGCTTGCTATAGAGTGTATAAACTTAAATATATTCTTTTTAAGCTTGCTGTTACTTGCAAAGAGCTATTTTTTAATTTATGCTCTTTAATTAAGACCTACTTTGCCTATAGTTTATAATAGCAATTAACCGCTAATAAAGCAGATAATTAGTATTATTTAGACTGCTGCTATAGCAATAATTGTGGAAAAGGTAAAGGCTTTTGCAGCAGCCTTTATAGCGGCTTTTGTTTGTGTAACGGCTTTTGAGGCTATAGTGGCAATTATTACAATAACCGCCCTTTTTAGCAGCGTATGCTTTGGAAAAAAAAGTGCTATGTATATAGCAAAGAAGATTGTTAGTTAATAAAATACTTTTAAAAGAAATGTAATTAATTATGCAATTAGTTTGTTGCTGATTGCTAGTTTAATAATAATAACCTTAATAGCTTTAAGACATATTTAGCAAGTTACAAAGGTGATAAAGCAGATTAAATATAGCTAAAAGATAAGGTTAACGATAATAACAAAGATTATAAGGAGAAGACTAGGGCCTTTATTTAGCTTGTAAACTAAGGCTTTTTATATCGCCTTACTGGCAATAACGTTTATTTTGCTAATAGCTCTAATATAAACACTATGCAATTTCTTATTAAAGATTATTATACTTAGTTATGATTTTAAGGCATACTATCTAATATAAGTGCTGTAAGGGTATTTATAGTTAAAAAAAAGCAATTCTTTGCCTTATAATAAAAGGACTCTTTTATTAAGCTTAATAAGTTAATAGTAAAATAAGCTTTAATTAAATTTAGCAAGAGATTAATAGTAAATTTAATTAGAATTATTGCTGTTAATACTTTGATTAAGCGCATTAACTTTTATATACTAGATGCTTTAATGCCCTTTTTACTTTGCTTTGCAGATATAAACTGCTTATGCATTTAATTTAATAACTTAACAAATTAATTTATTTATAACAATAAGATTATTTCTATTATATGCAAATAAGGCTATTTGTGGTTTTTTTTAAGTAAGGAGGAATAAGCAGGCGTTTTTTTTATAGAAATAGAGCTATAACGCTTTTATTATTGCTTTGGCTATCTAGCAATATACTAACTTTACTAGCTGCTTAAAAAGGCTAGTTATAATAACATTGATAAAGATATACTATAATTGATTAAAAAGTTTTATTACTATTGCTAATTATATAGCAATGCTCTTTAGCGCTTTAAGTTTACTTTAAAAAATAATTATAAGTTTAATTATAAGATCTTTGCAGACATTATATATTTTAAAAGTTGCTTTGTTTTTTATGTTTTAGACTTTTTAACAGCTTTCTATAGCGGTTATTTCCTTTTATCTCTATTGGCTAAAGATACTTAGAAAGCCCTATGCTTACTATAGATTAATACTTATTAAAGATCTTTTAATGTAATTATATACAATGCTAGCATTAATTTTACCTTTATAAAGTTTAGATTAAAAGCTAGGCTAATGAAAATTATATATAAATAGGTTTTTGTTAAAGCTTATTAGTTAATTAGCAAGCTAAAATGATACTATGCTTTACTTTAATAAGCCTTTGATATTTTATATACTAAGCTTTATAATACAATGTTTAATAAAGCAATTTTGCAAATAGCTCTTAAGGCTGTTAATAATATTATTAAACTCTATAGGCTTATTTTTATCCTTTTTATTTTTAGCGCATACCTTTATATAACAATTAATTTAGCCTTATTGCTATTAACTATTAAAAGAGCTAAGGCGGTATAAAAGACTATAAAAGTATTATGCAAAGCAGCAGCTAAGTGCTAAGTAAAAGGCGCCCTTAATATTTGGAATAGATTGTTTATTATAGATATACTTAAGCTTTTACTTTAGAGTAAGGTATAGGTTTAGTGAGAGAAAAATGGTTGGCAAAAGCCTTATAAGATTGCGGCTGTTAATAGTTATAATGTTACTCTTAAAATGCTTAATAGGCTTGCTACCTTTAAATTAACTATTCTTTAACCTTATTATTGCAACTTTAATATCTTTACTCTTTTTTTTCCCTCGGCAACTAACGATAAAGACCACTAGCTTTTTAATAACGCTACTAATGCCGTTAGTATTATTAACAATATAATTATAATTGTTATAAAGCTTAAGCAAAGGAGATAACCCTTTAGCTTAAAGAATAAGCTGGTTAGCGCCTTTTTAATAAGGAAAAAAGAAGATAATTATAACCTTGCTGTTAAATTAAGGAATAATAGCATTATAATAACCTTAGGCAAGCTATTTAAAGCGTTTAATGCTTAAGAGGTAGATAATCTTGTTAGCTATAGTATCTTTAGCTTTAAATGCTATAGCAAGGCTAGGTATAATGGCTACTGCATTTTTAAGGCCTATATAGTATGGAAAGTTAAGGGCAAGACTACTAAGCCTTATAAGAAGTTATATTTGGTTATATAAGGCTATAATAATAAAGAAAAAGCGTTTATTTTAACGCAGTTTTTTATAATTTAATGTGCTAGCCAGCAGTTGATTTTAGCCTTTGCGCTATTATTATTGCAAAGCAGTATAACGCTATTATTACGCAATATTACCTAGGCGTACCTATAGTTATAGATTAAACTTATATATACTATACTAGCTACTATTTTAGCTGCTTTATAGATTAAATACTTTTAAAATATTATTATTAGGGTAATTAAGCTATTTTATAGCATTGCTAAAGCAGGCGTTTACTAGTTTGCTATATATTAAAGCTACTATTGGGAAAAGCTTAATATATTAACCTTAACCTATAATCTATGTCTTTTAATTACTAATAAACCTTTAGAGACTTTTGGCCTTATTGATATATAAATTAAAAATATTCTTATTTTAGCTATGTTAGCTTTTTTAGCACTAGAAGACTAAAAGTTGCAAAAGGCCTAGTTTAAGGCTAAGCCTAAGATTTTCTTTTCCCTTAGTATTGCTTTAGATTTTAACAACGCTATGTTAATAATAAATAAGGCTAAGCTAAATTTAAAGTAAAAGGGTTAAGGCATTAAAATTATTTTCATTAATTCTAAGTTAGCTAACTAAGCCTAACAGTATATAGAGCAATATGCCTATAGTGTTTATATCGCTTTAATTTGCTAACTAAAGGCCTTTTTTAACCTATCTATTGCTGCCTAGATTTAAAACTTTAATAAAGGCAATTATATAAAGCTTAATAGTTGCTTACGGTGGCAATTTAGTAATTTATTAAGAGGGCTATAATATATTTTCTTTAATCTAGCGACGGCTAAGCTTTTTGCATTTGCCAACGGCTCTTTAGCTAGCAATAAAGATTTAAGCTTTTAGATTAGGTTTATTTTAGCGATTAAAAATAAAATTAATACTAATGGTTAATTTATATTAATAAAAAACCTTGTGCACTAGAGTTTTATTAAGTGTAAAAGGGTTATTTAAAGCTTTTTGGCGTTAAAGATTTATAAGACTATTAATGCTTTTAATATTAGTTTTTTAATAGGGATAATACTCTGCTTAATAATTAATAAACTTAGCCTTTTTACAATACTTTTGGTTGTTTATATAAACTTATATTTTTTATATAAGTGCTTAGTTAAGTTGAGTATAACTAGGGAAAAAAGGCTAATAATTAATATAATGGCTTTATATTAATTATATAAATAGCGCAAGATTATAAAGGTATAATAAATTAATAACAATGATAACCCCGCTAACGTTATAACAAAGGCTATACTAAATAAAGCGTTAAAACGCTTAGTTAACAATAATAAGTTAATGGTATAAGTAAAGGGTTTTGTTTAAAGGCTTATAAACTAGGCAATAAGTGTATCTTTTTTATATAGTATAACTATTACTTGTTTTTTTCTATTTAGGCAATTGGTTGCCTATGGCTTGAGTTTTAGATTAATTTTTTAAAGCGTATAATGAGGGGTTATAAGCTGATATAAAAGATTGCTAGTATAGGTTGATAGTTATAGCAATAGCTTAGTTTGCTTTAGACTAAAGGCATATAGCTACTAGAAGGAATTAGCTAGCTAAATGGCTAACTAGGCCGATTTAGCCCGACGGCAATTAAAAGAGACCGTATGCGTATACGCTTAATCCCTTTAGCGTACGACAATAGTTTCCCTTCCGTTCCTTCTAATTATCATCATCAACAACAATAGCAAATACACTCGTTTTCACCCCCCATTCAGACCTCTTCGTATACAGAGATTGACTTACCAACAGTAAGGTCGTTTAGAGAGTGAATTTTAGGCTAGCATACCCAAAGAAGACAACTACACTATTTGCTAAAGAGAAAAAGCTAAGATTAAAAACATTGTAACAATCTTTTTATTAGCAGATTACTAAAAAAAGACGCTGGGCTAAAGAAATTAAAGTTGCTATTACCACTATAGCATAAATTGCAAATATTATAGCAATGGTTGCTATAGCCTATAAAGTTGTTAAAAGGACGATTTTAACTATAGCTAATATAAAATTAAATCTTATCTTTAAAAAGATTATTGCAAAAGATATAAATATTAGTATTAGGGACCCTATAGCTAATATAGCAATTTCAGTTGCATTTAAAGCAAATAAAATAGTTATCGTTTAGTTGGCCTTTTCTTTTGCCAGCAATTTATTGCTGTAGAGGGTTTTAGTCTTATTATTGCTAATAATTCTCTTAAGCTTGAACTACCTTTTAATAATAATCTTCAGCTTGCAAAAAAATATTTTAAAAGTTTTAACTACGTTGTAGGAAATAAAATATATTATTATAAATCTGCAAGGCTAGGTTTTAGTTATAAAATAAATCTATTTATAAAAGAGAACGTTGCAAGAAGAGTAATTAAGAATGGCGCTAGGGCTATTGCTGTTATTGTAATAGGTTAAAGGACAATAACCGCAAGAAATAAAAAGTTTATATATTAATTTGTTAGCTGCTGCTATTACTATCGCTGACAATAATCTTATCCTACATAGAATAAAAGGCAAAAGGTTTTAGTTAAAGGTTTCTTTTACGCCTAAAATTAGGCATATTAGCCTCAGCAGAAAAAAGTTATTGCTAAAGATAGGCAAAAAAAAGAGAAAAGCTAGCCTTTGCTATATTTTGCTTAGAGGCAGAAGGTTAAAAAGCTTGTTAAATAAAGCTAAAGCAATTAATAGTAAAAAACTAGTAAAAGAAAGTCTTTTTATAATAATAGCGGCATTAGTTAGTTAGCTTAGTGCTCTTTTTAAGTAGAAAATCTCTTTTAAGCTAGAATTAGTAATAGCGTATATACTCTTATGGCTAACTGCGAGAGGCATTGTCAGGCTTTTTTTATTAGTAAAAATTAAAAGGATTACCGCTACCTAAAGAGAGCAAAGGTAGGAGAGGTGCTGCAACAGCAAATATCTTTAAAAGTTATCCCTTTTTAATAGTTAATTATTTAAACTTTAAATTAAGCGTATACATATACGCACTTAGGCTTAATAAACAAAACGCTATTAGTTATTTAAAAGAGGCTTTGTATAGTAGTAAAAGACCTTATAATGTTGATTTTCTTAGTAGATAAATCTTAAGGTTGCACACACCGTTTTTCCTGCTAAAAAAGCTATTAATCAATTATACGCACCTTTTATTGAGATAAAAGGCTATTAGCGATTAATATTAGCCCTTTAATAATAGAAATAATAGGGTTGCGGTTGTAGAGGTAGAAGGTAAAAGGAAAAGAAGGGTTATTGTTAAAGTTATTATATTTATTTATAGTAAAGAAAGTAGAAAGTAGTATAAGTTGAGATTAGCGCTAAGTTGTAATTAAATTAGCGTATGAAGATTAGCTAATAAATAGCTATAAATTTATATTTAATAAGACTAATAAGATACTAACTAGGCAAGGCAATATGTTAAATATTAAAATACTAAAACTTTAAATAACTTATATATATAATTAATAATATAATTAATAATTAGAGCATATAATTGCAGGCTGTTTTAGGCTGGGATTGCATTAATCTTTTAGATTTAAGAGATCTATTGGTTATTTCCTAGAGGGAGACCTTTTGGAACCCCTTTGGGCCTGCGGCGCTGGGCCTGCGGCGCCTTCTTTATTATTATAACCATCCTTTACAAAGTATATATATTACAATATATATTATGCTAAAGCGCCAAATGCTTATAAGCTAATAGTAATATTAATATACTATTTTTAACTAGCTAATGGCAATACTAGATGTAAACTGGGGTTATAGGCTGTAAAGAAGAAGCACGCTTTACGGCTTGCGGCGCTTGCCTCCAAGCGTTGCTTCTTAATCACGCTGAATCGTCAAGGCACGCCCCAGGCCTTCTCGCACCTGCGCCCCCCCCCCCCTTCCCGGGGGCCCAGGCCCGCCGCCCGTGTCTCGTCTCATACCTAGGTATTGAGCGAGGACCTGAAGACAGTATCACCGTTCAGGCACCTGCATGCTCCCGCACGGCTGGTCAATTTCGAAATTACGAGTGTAGTCGTTCATGCGAGGGAATTTTTGGAAGCCTTTTAATGTAAAGAAATACAATTTGTTCAGCTGTGCTATAACCCAGACTGAAGCCTTTAACTTGCAACCTGAAACACTAATCTGCTTGAGAGAATGACAAAACCACTCAGAGCTCTTAGACTTCACCGTCGCCCTGAACTTCGTCCTCGGTAAGTACACCGTCACCGTTCTTGTCGTGCCTAATAACAATGTGCCAATCAGTACTTGCTTCACCGTGAGGAACTGTATTTGGGAGCGTGTCCACAGCCCTCTGATCCGCGCATGTCTCCACGGGCTGACTCACTTCTTGAACCAATCAGTCCACAACTCGGGCTGGCCCTCGACGTTCATGTACTCGAGGTATTCTGTTGGCAACACCTGTCAGCCTAGAAGGTTCATTCTCGATAGGCACCTACCCAGCTAAGAATCATAATGGGTTGATCGGTGGGCACTTACGCTCCATGGTCAGGTTGCCGTTACCCGCAGCATCCGCTTGAGCGAATGCTTCGTTCGCGGGGTCGCGCTGGTCAAAGGACGAGAGCAGCTCGCGCTTGCCGCCAGAAGTCCGACAGTGACCGTGGCAAGCGCAGCAGAAGACGTTGCATTTCCCCGTGGCACAGCAGGGCGTGGCCTGAGTGCCATCTGCACAGCTGAAAAATCCAGCGGAGCCACAGCAAAAAGCTAGGGCGGCAGGAAGGGCATATGCTGCGAGCGTGGCGACGACGAGGCTCTTCATTGCGATTTCTGGAACGACGGTAATGTAAGATAGTTGGAAGGCGATACTCTGAGATGTGACCGCTGGTATGATTGGGATCTGGACTGTCCTTGATTTTACTCTTCATAGCCTGGGTACTAGTGTTCCTTTATATACTTTTGTGGTGCTTTTGAACCTGGCTGATGATACCCACCAGCGCTTATACGATCCCAACTCAAGACTTCCATAAGGTTGCCCGGACCAGGATCGCCGCAACTACCTAATCAGACATGTAGCTAAGCAAGACAGTAAGCACACATAACAGGTTCTGGTCCGCAAGGGAACAGCCTGGCTCAATGAAAGTAGTCTCAGAACCCAGCCGCATTCAGTAAATGTGTTCTCATGACCCGGGCGATATAGTCAATCTTACGGCCCGGTGACATCGGTCAAAGAACAAAAGTTGATTTTGCTATAGACATATGTACGTCACACCTATCATCTGTAGGTCCTGTCTCATACCAAATCCCCCGGTTCGTAAGTCTTGGAATGACCATCGAACCCCGGCTTTACAGGAACGCACTTGATGTCAGCTTCGAAATGTACATATGCGGGAGACGGCTGCTTTGACGTGGATTGAGGCTCTGAGTATTGGGTCATGAGGGCTGCCGCGCCTCAGTTGACAGTACATGTCACTGATAGGTGACAGCGGCGTGAGTGGAGAAGACACAAGAGAAGCACTGCGGTTTTCGGTCAATGGGAGACAAGTGCTGTTGCTGTCGTAGCTGACCCGCCAGCCCGCCTGTTCAGACTATCATGTCTGAGATGATATTGTCCGAACTGTCTCATCTCCCGTCAGCTGTGCCTGCCGCGCCTGCGATGCGTGTCGTGATGGCTCGGTGTCCATTGAATGCCGCCGCCGCTTGCGATGGCCAAGCAGCCCAGAAAGGTCCTAGCGGTCGATCAAGCCTTCAAAAGTTCGTAGATCCGGGGTCGCAGGCAGGAGGGTGCGAGGTATCTGAAACCCATCCTGTTAGGGCTGAGGCTCCTAACAGTAGATTCGGTGCTGATGTTCCGTCAGGACGACCCCGACTTCCGGGAGCAGGAGGCATGGACGATGCCAGCTCGTAAGCTGGAGCTTCGCGGGCATCCGCGGGCCTGAGTAAGGCCGCTTGGCTGTCGTCCTCGGGTAGCACCTGGGCGAGCGTCGAAAGTCCCGCCGGAGGACTTGACAACGGGGTGGTCGAGAAGAATCACCCACCCTGGGAAAAGGGTTGAGGCTAGGCGTGTGCACAGTTCAAAGGAGACCTCGGAAGTCGGTGAGTTTCCTCGGGAGGCCGGTTCCACAGCCTCGGCGCGTCACGACCGGCGAACGACGAGAGCCGAGTATCCGCGGCCGCAGCTTGCAAAGGGAGGAAATCCTACTGCATAGACGGCTTCGTCCGCGCAGTATTGCCTCGCAGCGATCCATCCTCGATGTCATACCGGGATGCACCCGCCGCCTGCATGCTGACGTTCAGATGGTTCGTAAAACCGGAGCATTATCAGCGCCAAAGCTGTAAGAACGCTGTTGATCTCTATCAGTCACGAGGATGCAGGGTTCCCGCCTCGGATCTTAGATCCGAGAGAGCTACCGTGGATGACCTGCAGACAAGACGGCGTTCGAGTTCGGCTGACCTGCTGCATGCGCCCACGCAAGACAATCCGCCTTTTTGGGAGCCATTTGGTTTTTATGACCATTGTCCATGACCAAGCCTGAACGAGTGCAACCCCGAGATCTCGTTGTTTTGTGGGGTTAAAAAAAAAAAGGAATAAAAAAAAAAGGAATCCAGATGTTGCAAGACCGAGGCCGAGTACTTTGCTTTGGTAAGTAAGTACTTACTTTGTACGACCCCACCTTGGCATCCTGAGATCCGCTGCGCTGGGCCCGCACGAGTTGGCATCGGCCTCGACGTTGACGTTCCCAGTTCGTTTTAGGGCTGGCGTTCTTTTGGATCTTATCAGATCATCAGATAATCTTTTCACTCCCAAGTATTCTTCCCCCCCCCCCGGGGGTACTGTATTCCTCCCTCAGTCTTGCATGCTGGAATCTGGCGAGGCTGGAACTTCGCCTGGGCGTGCCGCTCTGATCCCGGTTCAGGGCTGAACTAAAAGGGAGCAATCCGCCGTCCAAACGTCCAGGCTTTGTCATAAGTGCATCTACCAGCGACGCCCTCAAGAATCGTTGACATTATATTCCCCTGGTCAGAGGTCTCTTCAACTGCATGGTGAACTTCAACCGGCTTACCACGCAGCAGGTCCTCGTCATGATGATTTCACCGCCAAGTCCACAATTGGTCGCCCAACGATGCAGCTAGCCTCGTTCCATCGTTCCCTGATGCATCGATGGCTTGCTTTACCGGTACCTAGACGTGACGACGTTGGTGGGCTCTCCGACTTGGTGTTACTACTTAGGCACGCTGTGGTACAGGTCCGTGGAAAGGGGGGAGGGGGGGGGGCGGGGAGACGCCGGTCTGCATATGTCTCACGAATCATAGCGGAGTATTATCATCTCGGGAGCGGGATGCCCCGCTTCCGGGGCCCATGGACCACCCACTCGCACCCCAGGCCGTCCTCGAGCCTGCACTATCCTGACTGTTGTACCACTGTGATGTATCCTGCTGTTGTTGTGCCTGAAGATCCCCACGTCAATGTCGAGGGAAGACGTGCCTGGCAAATAAACTTCGGCGCGATCGTCAGTTGTCGTCATTGAGGGTATCGTGTTGATGCTCTAGGGCTGCTTAAGCCCTGGGAAAGGCGGTCACAGCGTCAACGCCTCGTCTCCATCCTCGAAATATCGCTCGCTTACTCGTTCACACCGTCGATCCTTTTCCCAACATCACCAATTGTTCACCGACGGGCCTCCGTGAGTACCCCAAGTCTTTACATACTCTTGTACGTACCTGTTCACTCCAAGAGACCAGCTAACAACCAGCCCAGATCCGTCGGACCTCGAAACTACTCGTACTCCGTCTGGAATCGGACGATCACCACACACACACACACACACACACCGTTTTCCCCTCCTCTCCTCACCATGCCCACCACTGCAAACCCCACGATCGCCGTCTCCGCCCCCGGCAAGGTCCTCCTCGCCGGCGGGTACCTCGTGACGGACCGCGCCTACACGGGCCTCGTCTTCGGCCTCGACGCCCGCATCAACGTCGTCGCCCAGGGCATCCCCACCATCTCCGGCGTCCAGCTCACCGAGATCGTCGTCGAGAGCCCCCAGTTCGTGGGCGGCACCTGGCGGTATGGCTATCATCTTGCCCCCGACGACGGCGGCATCACGGTCACGCAGCTGCAGGTGTAAGTGAGATCCTCCTTCACATATTTTGACATGAACGCCGGAGTCCAGTCGTTGGAGAGACTTCTCTGTCATCATCTTATTTGCTTCGACATCACCCAGTCTCTTAACATCTCAGCGCTTGCCGCTTTTTGCGATATGGGGGGGCCAACTTGCATATCTGTATCCCTGCCTCACTCACTCACCCACTCACTCCGGACTTTCCAACTCACTCACCACATGAACTCAAAAACGCTGATACACCTCCCAGGGGCTCCTCGACTATAACCACCAACCCCTTCATCGAGACAACACTCTCCTACGCACTGACCTACATCTCCCGCGCCGCACACCAGCGCGCCTCACAAAGCATGCAGCCAGCCAGGCTGACCATCCTGGCCGACTCCTCCTACTACTCGTCGCCCTCCCCCTCCTCCCCCTCCGAGGCGTCGGCATCATCATCCCCCTACCCGTCCCCGCCCGGCTCCCGCTTCCTCCACATGCAGACCTCGATCCAGAACGCCAAGAAGACCGGGCTCGGCTCCTCGGCCGCCCTAGTGACCGCCCTGACCGCCGCCCTGCTCTCGCACTACCTGCACCCGAGCCACTTCGACCTGGCCACGGAGCGCGGGCGTGCCACCCTGCACAACCTCGCCCAGACGGCCCACTGCCGCGCCCAGGGCAAGGTCGGCAGCGGCTTCGACGTCGCCGCCGCCGTCTACGGGAGCTGTCTGTACCGGCGCTTCAGCCCGGCCGTGCTGGAGCGGGTGCCCGCCCCCGGGCAGCCGCACTTTGGCGCCCGGCTCGAGGAGGTCGTCCGCGGAGGCGCCGGGGGTTCGTCTTCGTCTAGCTCTTCTTCTTCTTCTTCTTCTTGTTGGGACACGGAGGTCAGCAAGGACGCCGTGAGCCTGCCCCCCGGCGTGGCGATGCGGATGGTCGACGTCGAGTGCGGCAGCCAGACGGTGGGCATGGTGAAGGCGGTCAACGCGTGGCGCGAGAGGGACCCGGAGGGCTCCGCGCGGCTGTGGGCCGAGCTGCAGGGCCGGAACGAGGAGCTCGCCCGGGTCCTCGCCGGCGCCGGCGGCGGCGCGGGCGGGTTGGACGAGCTGCTCCCCGCCGCGCTGCGAGCGAGCCGCGCGCTGGTCAAGAGGATGGGCGCCGAGAGCGGCGTGCCCATCGAGCCGGACGGCCAGACGGAGCTGATCGACGCGCTCGGCGGGGTCGAGGGCGTCTTTGGGGGCGTGGTCCCGGGCGCGGGCGGGTTCGACGCCGTCGCGGTGCTGGTGAGGGATGACGACGACACGGCGAAGAGGATCGAGCAGTTCCTGGGAGAGTGGTCCAAGAAGAAGGACGCCAAGGTCAAGTTACTGAGCGTCAGGGGTGAGTTGGAAGGTGTGAGGACGGAAAAGCTTACTGAGTTTGAGGGCTGGCTTCATTGATCGTTTCTGGAACACACGGTATGGCTTCATGTACTGGTTTCGGTGGTCTGGCTTTGGATTCTGAAAAGTTAAACAATGTGGACATATGGACACACACACACATGCTTTCCATGGAGAGCGGACGGCAGGCACAAAATATTGAACATCAAAAGAAGAGTCGGGCGATTGCTTCGAGCTTGAATCTCGAGCGTCGTTGGTAAGTGCTATCTGATGACAATGCCTTGCGGCATCTTGCTGCTACTCCTCTGGCCAATCCCTGACGAGAGATGTAATGTGATGATGATAATACAATAATGCTTGAAGATTCCTCTATGCCAAGTCGTACGTCCCGGGATTTCTCTGACAACCAGTATCAGGGCAAAGGATGTTCTTTTCTCCTTTTTCGTGATGAATGATGAAGCATCACGGCTGAAATGGTATATGATGAAACACAACAAGAACAGTCCTGTGATGAAAACTCCGCTGACAATGATGATGGTGTGTCTTGGTTTTGGCTTTTCGCTTTCCATTCTGATCGTCCCAGATTTCTTAAAATTAGTCATCCCCTTCCTTGTTGCTATTACGCCGCGCTTCCGGCGACTAGTCGTACCAGCACCGCACCCCGTGGCTGTTATGGTCCAATGCAGAATATCAAGCAGCGGAATGCCGATATTTGGGGCAAGTCAACGGACCAGTCAACTCCCCCCAATTTGAAAAGTGATGTTGATGGTGGTACAATGTTTGGGCGAGATCGGCGGCAGACTCGAGAACTATTCCTCAGATCGACCGGCCCCTCATCTCGACCATGTGTCCCGCACCGGAGCCCATAGACGAGCCCGTGGTCGCAGGCGACAGCGACCTGGCCGTCTCATCATCCGCAGCGGCGAACGACCGCGAGACGGACGGGCGAGGCTCCGTCAGCGCCGCATTGTATGCCTGGCCACCGCGAGCAGCGGGGCTGATAACCGCCGACGACGACGCGAGGCCGCGATACCCGACGCGGGACTTGACCTGGTGGGAGCCATGGGCCCTGGGACTGCTGCCGAACGCGGACTGCGTGTCGTTCAGCAGCAGGCGGTGGCCGCCAAAGACGACGCCCGTCGTCGAGCCCGGGCGCGAGGGCGGCTGGTCCTCGATGGCGACCATGCGGGAGGCGGCGGCCTTCTCGCGGAGGACGTTGACTCTGCGGCATACGAGTAAGTGTGTGTCTCGGACGGACGGCGGCCTGTTTTGATGATGATTTTGACATGCTCAGCGTTTGATGGACGACTTTTTGGAGCGTACGGTCGAACAACAAGGGTGGCAAGCAAGCTGAGGGGATTGGTCACAGGGTGGTAGAGAGTGATGGACTCAAAAACGTACTCATCTAGGTGCAGGCCATCTGGGAGAGCAGAGATGTGCTTGAAGTCAAACGGGTCGGACTGGCCAAGGACGGACATGTCAGCTCAGCTGCTTCTCACCTGGCCAGTACAATAACCAGGAGTGATGAGTTTGAACGCACGATTTTGATGGCCCGCCTCTTCGACTTGCCAACCCTGGAGTGGTGGCGACAGGCGAGCTTGAGCCGCAAGCAGAGGGACTGCAGCTTCTCGGCGCAGGCGCAGGCCATGGTTGAGCGAGGTCTGACGGTCACTGCCTGCTGAGGCTGGGACGGGGATAAATTTGTGACGATCGTCGAGATCAAGGAAAGAAAAGAAGGTGTAATGGGAGCTGTGGACGTAGTATGGAGGTAGCTGATATTTGGAATTGGGGTTGGGCTAGGCTGCGCAAGGCGGGATAGCTGGTTACGGTTGCAGGTTTGTCGACAAAGGACGGACTGAGACACTGAGTGAGGGAAAGAGTGAACGTGGGGCGTGTCTTTGATGTCGAGTGGTGAAGAGGTGGATTAGGCAACAGCTGTTTCCCGTGTGGAAGCTTCGCAGCTTCTAAAAAAAAAAGAAGGAAGCTTTGGAAGTAGAAGGAGGCGCCCGACGAGGCTGACGAAAGGCTGACGAAATTTCGACTCCTCGTTGATATTTCCAGCGTAGCTCACAAAGACGGACGAGGACTGGGACGAGACCGCCACGCCTCTACACAATTAGGGTAATGATAGGTTGCCCCCGGTCGGAAGCTTTTGCAGCGAATGAAAAAAGTGAACGCCCGGGGAGTAGTGTTCCTAGCAACGAGGCGTTCAAGGACAAAGAGAGTGACAGGGCCCAGAGGCTTGTCCCGAGAGAAACGAGGTCGAGGTCTAGATCCGCGGTCAGAGATCAAAGCTCGAGGGCTTTATGGTACGGAGTGGGAGGGTAAGAAAGACATAAGGGGATGAATTGTCCGGGGTGCCAACAAGCTGAGATTGTAGCTGACAGGCATGAACAATGATTTTAGCGGTGGCTGAAGTCTGGTTCACGTTGTTCGAGGGACCATCGGTATCTAGAACGGCGATGGCGGTCTCTGCATGGCAACTGTCTCCCGATGTTTGAGGCATCTTGCCAGAAGAAAAAACGTTGGAATGCTCATGAGACTGTTAGCGGACACGTGCTGTGATCGCTGACCTGCCTTTTCAGCTGGCACTGGAACGTGGACGCATTCAGAAGTGACGCGAGGAACGCGTCCAGCTTTAATTGATTTCCGGCGCGTCAAGGCAGGCCGAAGCTCAGACGGGAGGAAAAGGGAGGCGGACGAGGGATGATTTGATGCAATTCGTTCCATGCAGAAACGATGTTCTACTTCCGGTTGCAGCCACCCCTTACTTCATCAGCAACCTCAGCCCTTTCTCAACATCATTTGGGGTAGTCCTTCAAGTGGTAGCTCTTCAGCTTGACGAATTGATCAAACCCGAAACGACTCAGCGTCTGCCCCTTGCCTGAGTTCTTCCAACCCGTCCATGCAAGATCCTGCAGGTCTCTGGTCAGCAAGGGGGTATCTTCGACAAAGAATGACATAATCCGATTCAAGGACATTTCGACGACTTACCGGCGCTGGGTAGTCACATCGGTTGACAAAGACGGTTCCGGCCTCGACCTCCTCGGCCAGCTCGTAGCCCTTGGCGTTTTCCTTTGTCCAGATGCTAGCCGTCAAGCCAAACTCGCTGTCGTTCATGAGCTTGACAGCCTCCTCGTCATTCTTGACCTTCATGACGGGAATGACTGGGCCAAACGTTTCCTCCGTCATAACCGTCATCTCGTGGGTCACACCTGTCAGTAGCGTTGGCTTGACGAAGTTGCCCTTTGGCGGAGGGCTGCTAAAAGTCTCGTTCTCTGGAGTGGCGTCCTTGGCGCCCTTGTCCAGTGCATCTTTGATGTGTGCCTCGATGGTCTCCTTCGACCTCTTCGAGATGACCGGACCGACATGCGTGCTCTTGTCGAAGGGGTCGCCCAGTTTGTATCCCTTCAATACGCCCTGCACGGCCTCGACGAACTTGTCGTGAACCTTTTCGTCCACGTATACCCGCTCGATGGAGCAGCAGCTCTGACCCGAGTTGAAGACAGCTCCATCGACAATCTCCTCGGCAGCCCAGGCGATGTCGACATCATCGCGGATGTAGGCGGGGTCCTTTCCGCCGAGTTCCAGGCCCACGCCCACGACGCGGTCTGAGGCAGCCTTCTGGACGGCTAGACCACCCGGCACCGAGCCTGTGAAGCACACCAGCGCCACTAGCGGGCTGCGAACAATAGATTCGATGGTGGTGGGCGAGCCGCTATGAAAGTACTGGAAAACGCCTGACGGCAACCCGGCCTCGGCAAAAGCCTTGTGCACCTGCTCCACGACGGTGGGCGTCTGAGGCGAAGGCTTGACAATGACGGTGTTGCCGGCGAGCAGGGCAGGGACAAGGGAGTTGACAAAGGTAAGGTATGGATACTATAGATATGTTAAGATAAGCAATTGCATCGTATGACACATGTGGGGAGTGAGACTCACGTTCCACGGAAAGAGGATCAGCACAGGTCCAACGGGGACCTTGCGGATAAATCGCTTGAAACCCTTCTCCGGCTCGCCGTCGGTGTCCTTGAGCGCGTCGTCGCTGATCTTGACGAGATACTCGCCTCGCTTGACGGCCGTGGCGACCTCCTTTGCACCGTAGTTGATGGGTCTGCCCATCTGGGTGGTGAGCTCCAGAGCCAGGTCATTTTCGCGTTCTGAGAGGAGCTTCAGAGCCTTCTTGACGATAGCCTGCCTGTCTGCCAGCGAGGTCCGGCTCCAGCTCTTGAAAGCATCTGCGGCAGTCTTGGGCAGCTGCTCTACGTCTGCTGCTGAGACGCCATTGCGAGTGATGATGGGCTCGTTGGTGTTGGGCGAGATGGTGGTAATGACCTCGACAGACATGTTGACGGTAATCCTTGATGGCAGTGGAAGAAGAAGCCAAGGAAAGATTGTGACAGGAGATTAATTTCTTTCAGCGTCCCAGAATTCCGGGCTTCTTTTATCTCCTGTTGTTTTACTCAAACAAATCACCATCGACCTTTTAGATATGCCCCTCCACCGTCAGTGACTGACCAAGGAAGTCGCGTTGCCCCACGGCACCGATCTCGGCCGACTTAGGATAAGATAAGCCATCCCTGCTCATCGTTCGACCTCGTCGGAATTTTTGGGAGAATTCAATGGTCAAGACTTGTTTCCTTGCACAATACGCGACTCGCTCCAGCCAACCTTACAACATGGCTCCCGAGAAGAGAAATCACTTCCTTGATGCCGAAGACAGCGAAGATGATATCCGGGATTATAACTCCGAGGATGAACTACAGAAGGGTGGTCGAACTGCGAAGAGACGGAAGTTAGAAGACGAGAGCGACTCCGATGGCGACGATGCGAGCGACGACAACGGAGGCTCAGTTGGCAAAGATGACGAGGAAGATGCATCTGAGGCAGAGGAAGACACACGTTCCTCAAAGAAGCCAATACCTACCAAGAGACGAGATGGAGAGTCCAAGTCCAAGGAAAAGGCCAGCGGGACACAGCCTTTCGATCTAGTCAAGACCCTGACGAAAAAGAACCTCGTCGCAAGCGACGCAGCCATCAAAAAGTCCGGCGTCGTCTACCTCTCGCGCATCCCGCCCTTCATGAAGCCCGCCAAGCTCCGCTCCCTCCTCGAGCCCTACGGCAAGATCAACCGCGTCTTCCTCACCCCGCAGGACCCCGCCGCCCACGCGCGGCGCGTCCGCGCGGGCGGCAACAAGAAGAAGATGTACACCGAGGGTTGGGTCGAGTTCGTGCGCAAGAAGGACGCCAAGCGCGTGTGCGAGCTGCTCAACGCCCAGACCATCGGCGGCAAGAAGGGCAACTACTACCGCGACGACATCTGGACGCTCCTGTACCTCAAGGGGTTCAAATGGCACAACCTGACGGAGCAGATCGCCGCGGAGAACGCCGAGAGGAGTAACAGGATGATGGCAGAAGTCAACAGGACGACAAGAGTGAATACAGAGTTCGTCAAGAACGTGGAGAAGGGCAAGATGCTGGACGGGATCCAGGCCAAGAAGGCGCAGAAGACAAGGCCGGACGGGGACGACGATATTGATTCCAAACCTGCCGCCAAGATGAGGTCGAGCGACAAGACAAGGACCTTCAAACAGGTTCCGTTGGCAAAGAAGAAGGAGGAGCCTGCTCAGCCTGGGGAGCTGAAGAGCGTCGCGAGCAGAATCTTCTGAGATGCCTGTTGTTGGGACAAGAGATACCCATTTGCCACTTTTGCCTGTTAGGTTCGATCATAGCTGGTTGACACCCACTATCTATGTCAGTCATGAATTAATTTCATCTCTAGGCTGCCTCGAACCGAAAAGATGTTGATCAATGCGGCTTTGTCGGAATAACGTCAGACCTGCCTTTTGTCACTGTGAGTTGGTCTGGCAACGCCACGTTTTGGGAACCCTTCAAATAGCCAGGTGGTGCAATGTGGCCTACGGGAACCGTGGAGACTCGGATGTCCAATGACTTATGGCTGGCACACCCCCAAACCGAGCCTCAGCACCAATTCGGATAACTCTGACTTGCATTGGCACGCTTCTCATTTGCTCGCTGCTTACTCTGAACGCATTGTGAAGTAGCAACCATGGCTGCTGCGAACCAGCCTTCCTACGACAACGGCCACGACCCCTTGCAACCCCAAAAACTGACGATGGACGAGGCTCTCGATGATCTCTGCCTCCAGTCGAACTTCGAGCTTGCCGATCAGCTCGAGGCCTGGATCAAGGGCGCCATCAACACTGCAGTCATCTACGGTCTCGATTTCGACGCTGACGTTTATGCCAGAGAGGCCGTGAAGGAGTACAGCCCGCACGGCTCGTGGTCGCAACATGGCTATCCTTGGAACTCTCTTCCCGGCCCCCGGATCCACGCCGCGATGAAGAGGGTCGTCGAACACGTTCTTGGCGGCAACAGCATCGCCGACCTCGGCCTACAGAATGAACGCGCGGACGAAGACGGCAGTGCGAGTGGAGCCGGTCCGCGCCCTCTGATCGGGGAGGCCGGCGACAGCAACGAGGACTCGGCCGACGATGAGGACGACGATGAGGCCTTGGTCGGCGACGAGGACGAGCGCGAGGCCGAGGCCAGGCACGTCAGCACTCCCGGCGCACCGGTCGCACCTTTGCGATTCCGACGCACGATGACCACCAGGAGCTACCGCACACCACTCCCCGACCCCCTTCGCCGCTCATCCTCCGGCTCCGAGTCGCCCTCATCACGGGCCGCCGCGCGTGCTCGGCCCAACACAAGGTCCAACGGCGCCGCAGCCGCCTCCTCGTCGTCGCCGCTATCCAGCCTTCCCAGCACCAGGGCCAGCAGGAGCAACAAGAACAGCGCCAGGGGCAACAACACCCCTATCCGGCGCCAGCTGCCGCGCGCCGCCAAGGCCCAGCAGCGGAGACCCATCGCAGAGAATATCAACAATAGGGACAACAGCAACAACAAGAAGAGGACCCCAGCAAACAAAAATCCCACCAGGGCCGGCACCGCGAGCCGCGGCCGCACCGTCAAGACCGACCCCGACACGGGCGAGGAGTACGTCGCGTGGCTCTTCGAGCGGATCCTGGACTCGCGCTGGGCTGCCGACGGCGGCGGCGACGTCGCGTACAAGGTCAAGTGGCACTACGGCAAGTGGACGTGGCAGCCGAGCACCGACCTGCAGGACAACCCGGAGGACATTGCCGAGTTTCACGAGAGGCACCCGGAGAAGCCGGGCCCGCCCGAGTGGTTCGTGCGGGCGCGGGGCGTCGGGGAAGAGGTCGCGGAGGAGTGAAGGAGGAGATTTGTGCGTGGTTGGCCGCTCGGCTAGGTGATGATGTGTTATCTCTTGGGAGTCCTGAACATACCCATGGGGATCAGGCGGTTTGGGGTTTTGGGTTTCCGGGATTGTTCGTGGGCGTGAGCATTGGTTTTGGGGATCTCAGCCACTTGTGTTAGCGTGCTAACATCCATGCATGAGGATTTGTTGTGAGGATAGGCTTGTTTATTTGCAGATCGAGTATCGTGGGAAGCTTTATTACACAGACAACACAATTCGACCATCACTCATTGCCAAGAATTGTCCTAGAGGGCTCTGAAGAGCCATGTTACCTTTCTGAGATCGAAATGACTTAGATCTTCAACATTAATTGGCCAAAGTAGTTGACCCCACACGGCCAGTAAAAAACGCAATTGGAACTGATGCCAACATGAAGGATGGCAAGTGTGAGATGATCCACTGCATATGGAGTTCTTCTAGAAGTTCCATTGGTCCTTGTACCCATGCTCTACTCGCGATCCTCGACCGTGAGTTCGTCAAAGTCGTCCAGCAGCTCGTCCATATTCACCCGCGGCACCTCATCGTCTTCCATCCCTGTAGCCTCCGTTTCTGCCACACTCGCGGTATCCACCTCCATCGCGCCCTCCTGCGGCTTTTTGTTCTTGTTGGTATTCTTGTACAGCGCCAACGCTGCACGCAGCTCTTCGTCCTCCTCGACATCACGCAGGAACAACTCGTACTCGTTGTCCAGACGCTCCTGGTCGGCCTTCTTGGGCAGCAGCTCGCCCTCGTCCTTGGCCATGCGCTTGAGGCGCCACTTCCTGTTGCGGTGCTTGTGGTTGCGGGGCCAGTACTTCTTGACGAGTACCACGTCCGGTATCCGAGAGCCATACTTGGATGCCTCCATCGCCTCGAACTGTTGGTTGTTGAAATTGGTGCCCGTGAGCATGTAACCCATCACCGAGTCCCCTACGTGCAGAAAGTTTCCAAGATGTGTCCGCACGTTATAGCTCTTCTGCATGTCGTCTATCCGCGTCACCTCGACGTCTGCGACTAGCCACCTGCCCTTGGATGGACCCGTGGGCTCGATGTTTAGCACCATGAACTCGACGAGGTCCGGTGCGTCAGCGAGTGAGACGAATGGCGCGCGCCAGTATATGTCGGGGTGAAGATCGGCGGTCTGAAGGGTGTTCGGGTCGATGAAGTAGACGGATGTACCAATCTTGTGGCACAAGACGAGAGGCGAGATGTTGCCGAGTGACTTTGCCATTGGGATCGGTAGACAGACTAGGTCATCTTTGCAGATCGGCACCAACTCCACGGAGAAGGCGAACTTGTAGCTCTTTTTCGAGGTGTGAATGTCCTCTGAAATAAGCTCCTGACTCTTCCTCACGTTTACAGGCACCACCGACTTGAGGAAGTCGACGAATTTCTCAGCTTGATTTCGCGCAGAGAAGAAGAAGTCGATACCGTCCTTGGCCTCTTTGATGTTGATCGTTTCTCGGTGGGCGCCGTGCTTCAGGAGGAGCTGCTCCAGGTACAAGAATGTCCTCTTGTGTAGGACCTTTTGCCGAACTTGTACGGTAGCTCTCCAGACGTTGGCTGTGTATGACTTGGCGCAGTCGGGACACTGTTGGTAGGCGACAATACTAAACGAAGGTTGTTAGTCAGAAGTCTCTCATTCTCAATCCGCGCCAAGCATCAACTTACTACACCACCTCGAAGCTCTGTTGCATCAGTACACCGTCTGACACTGAGTCCTGCACGGTGATCTTGACTTTGATCCTCCTAGAGTGCGGCTCCGTCCATATAAAGCTTGCGTCGATGATTCTCGCTTTGCCCAGACCCCTCAACTTCTTCAGACACAAGGCGAGCAGTTCTCTGGACTCGGGCGCAGCGACCAGCCAGCTTGTTGGCGGCATCAGCCATCTGTCGCAGTCTCGGCAGAAGTTGAGGACGGCCTCTCGTTGGATGCCTTGTGAGATATCGTTGGTGAGCTTGATGCAGTCGTAGCAGAGAGCGCCGGCGGCGGTGGTTCCATCGATGGGGGCACCACAGTTGCAGCAGAGGATTCTGTTTCCGGAATCGTCATCGGTCAGCGCGCCTGCGTCCTCAGTCTGGCACGAACGGTAGGGGTTGACTTACGTCGCTCCATTCATTGCAGTACCCTGTGAGGGTGGAATGGAGATGGCTCCTTCCATGTCGATATCCATGGTTGCTGTGTCTCTAGGTGAAGGGTCGTGGGCTGGGAGAAGATGGGATGTTTGCGGATAGTTGTAGGTGAGAAGAGAAGGCAAATGCGCTGCGAAGTGGGCGGCTGCAGTCCAGAATGCGACTCGCCTTCCAAAAAATGCAAGTTTGCCCCGCCAGGTCGGATTGATAAGCCTCGATAAGCCCTGGACTGCAGGGGCAGGAGGCTTAAGTAATAATAAGGGAGTCTTGCTGTGGAGCCAGTTTGTCATCCCTGTCATGCCTGCGTACCGAAGTACTTATTTATATAGCAGTCAGTCTTGCTCACGCCTCCTTCGTACTCTGCAGCTTGGCTGACACCATACGTGCCAGGTCAATGGCAGTAAGAAACGAGTCGCGCTGCGAGACAGCTGGTTTCCTCATCCTGGATTTGCATTCTCATCTCGTCCCTTTCTATCATCCACATGGCACTGACTCCTTTCGGGGGGGCTGCCTTGGTCGGATCTGAATTCCGGAATGCCAGTGAGATGCCCCCCCCCCCCTCCACCAATGATGACTGAGGCCAGCCTGGTCTAGTATCTCTTCTCTTCACGGAGGCAGGCACGGCCACAAGTCGCTCTTGTGAAGTCACCCTGCCGTCCATGTAAGGATGAAATGTCATGCTGGTTTTTCTCCTGTTCCTTCGTCTATTCTCTCATCTGTTGGACAGCCTTCATCGCCTGGCCACTTGACCTGGACACCTCCCTTGCATCTCCAAGACTGGCATCCACCACACAGACCATATCTTCCTACCATCCTCGCACGCTCTCTAGAAGAGACTCTTCTGTGTTTATCTGTCATATTTGTTTTATTAAAGCCATCATCATCATACAGCATACGGCAGGGTCACAGGCCGATCGCTAGACCTCCACACTGGCGCTCTAATCCAAGGTACATGATGCGTCTCAGATGCTCTGTTCCGATTCTCCTTCTGTCCACCGTCAATGCTGTACCTGCAAATCCACGGCACGTCTTCAATCTCTCCGACGCAGAAAATGGTTTGGTGTCTTCCATCCCCAGCTAGGAACTGACGCCGTCTTCGTGGGCCCTGGAAGACATCACAGCGCTGTCGACACCTGGCAGTGGTGATGCGGGCTGGCACCAGGTCCCAGTCTCCAGCTGTACTCTTGTCGCTTGCCTCCATAAAGCTGGTGTTCCTCCGTGGGATGACCTTGAAAGCCTTATGTACTCTGACAACATGAACTTCCGGACTTACGACAACAACACCTTTGATCAGCCCTGGCTGTACAGACACGAGTTCCATTTGGCGCCAGGAGAAGGGAAACACTTCTTCCTCGAGACACAGGGCATCACATCAAGTGCAGACATCTTTCTGAACGGAAAACAAATCGCCACTACTGCTATGCAGCGTGGGTCTTACGGTGGACATGTCTACGATATCACCCAAGTCGTGGATGTCGTGAATATTCTGTTGATCAAGGTCTTCCCTACTAATCCTGCCATTCACCTTGCTCAAGGCTTCATTGACTGGAATCCACCACCACCGGACCATGGCACAGGCATCTGGAGGAACATCACCATCAAGCAGACGGGATCAGTCGTGGCAGGTCCTCTGAGGATCAAGACCAAGTTTCTGGATCCGACCTTGTCAGAAGTCGACATTTCATTTCAATCCGTCGTCCGAAATCTTGACAACCGGACAGTGACGATCACACCCTCATAGCAGATGGATGATCATCAAGTCAGTTCATACCACTTCAAAGGCCCATCTATTGATGTAGCTCCGTACAGTGCCGTTACAATTAATTTGACAAAGACGTACGTTGGCCTTCCAGTCTGGTGGCCCAGGCGGTGGGGCCAGCAACCTTTGTTAAAAGCACAGCTGAACGTCAGCGCCGACGGTCTCATGTCCGATTTCCGTGAGACCTTGTTTGGCATTCGGGAAGTCACATCCAAACACAACAAACACGGAGACCTCGTCTTTCAGGTCAACAAGACCCCCTTCCAAGTCCTCGGAGCCGGGTATGCGCCCGACATATTTTTGCGATGGGACGCAGGCCGATTTACCAATATTGCTGAGCTTGCAATCGATCTCGGTCTCAACACCATTCGGCTCGAAGGCAATCTGGAGCAACCTGAGCTGTACGGAATCGCAGATCGGCTAGGCATCATGGTCCTAACTGGATGGGAATGCTGCGACAAATGGGAAGCATGGCCCTACAATGAGGACTTGCCGTTGTCCAACGCCTCTGCGTGGACCCGAATCGACTATGAGGTCGCCAACGCCAGCATGAAGCATGAAGCTAAGATGCTGCAAACTCATCCGAGCGTTCTGGGCTTCATAGTGGGAAGTGATGTTCATCCAGATGACAAGGCGGAGGCGATTTATGTCGATGCTTTGAATGCCTCAGATTGGCAAACTCCCATCATTTCCTCAGGGTCCGCTATAGGGTCTTCCAAGCTTCTCGGTCCATCAGGTATGAAGATGGAAGGGCCTTACGATTTCGTTCCACCAAATTACTGGTGGGACACCCGACCGTCCTCGAATTCGAGACGATACGGGGCCGCATTTGGGTTCGGCTCAGAACTTGGTGCTGGAGTTGGCACGCCAGAGCGCCGGAGCCTGTTACGATTCCTGTCCAACGCAGAGCTGGCCGGGCTCCTACAACATCCAAACGATAGCCTTTACCATGCTGGCGTCGGAGACACGTTTTCCACTCGCAGGGTGTACAACGACGCGCTTCGAAATCGGTGCGGCGGCGCAGACAGTATACAGAAGTACCTGATGAAATCGCAAATGATGGACTACGAGGCAACGCGAGCCCAATTCGAGGCATATTCTGCCAAATGGAACGCCAAAAGACCCGCCACCGGCATGATATACTGGATGCTGAACAACGCGTGGCCGAGCTTACACTGGAACCTCTTCGACTTTTACTTGCGAGGTGCAGGAGCCTATTTTGGTGCGAAGACGGGGACTCGGCTGGAGCATGTTGCATACGATTATGCGCACAGGGACGCGTATCTGATCAACCACTCCCTTGATCGTAAGGGGCTCAGGACGATCGAGTTCGACATCATCGACGGCAACGGTACCACGATCTCGCACGGCTCTGTGACTACCACGACCAAGCCGAACACGAGCAAGAAGACCAATTTACGATTGCGGGATATCAGCAAGGTCCACAGCCTGGTCTTTGTGCGACTCAGACTGTTGGACGAGTCCAACACGACCCTCAGCCGGAATGTCTACTGGCTCACCAGGAATATCGACAAGCTGGACTGGCACAAATCAGAGTGGTACTATACACCCATCCAAAAGTACGTGGACTTTAGGGAACTGGATCACCTTCCATGGGCCAGTGTCACGGTTTCAGCTACGCGAGCAGACGAAACCCAGCCACGCAGTGAGATCACCGTAACTTTGGAGAATCTGTCCCCAGTCCCTGCTGTCTTTGTGAGCCTCAACCTTTCCAAGCCATCCGAGGAAACTGACTGGCTTGACAGAGAAGACGTTCTGCCGGTCATATGGGAGGACAACTACGTGACTTTGTGGCCGTATGAGAAGATGATATTGAGTGTCAGACCTCTGACAGATATAGACATCACTTTCTTGGAGGTGTTAGGGAAGAACGTCGGTTTGAGCACGGTGGCCATCAAGTCTTCCTTGTAGCATATGTTCACGAGTAGGTGTATATTGTACGCTGATAGCATCCTAGTCCCCCAAGAAACATTTCTGAATCCACAACCCTTTTTCAGCCACTTGACTACCCTCCCGTCAAGATCATCCACAGGATATGACCCATGGTCGCAGACATCAGGAGAATGTTGTCCTCAGCCTAGATTAGGCATCCCACTACCCGAATGAAGTCAACGCGTCAAGACCTCAGTGCTGACACTACCTAGGTACCTGCATAACTAGGTGGTGGGCCTGCGACCTGCAGCAACGGACTAGGCTCCAGGCGTAGTAAGGGCAAGATTCCCACGAGCATCAACTCGAACTGAGGCGGTCATTTGACTGTGATACATCACACCATACCTTGCCTCGACCTCTTATTGTGGCTTCCTCAACCTCGGGGGAATGGGAAATTAGCTCGACAACATTTTACATGTACCTAGGTAGACGAGTATCTTAGGGGACTTGGTCCCAGGGTGAGCAGCACTCGTCGAAAAACAGGGACAATGCCATTCGAGAAATATATGTAATACGGAGCGCTGTTTCCACCTGGGTGTTACATCGCTTGTGCCTTTTCTTGTTCTCGATCCCTGGAGTGTTTGTTTAGAGCTGGAGGCTCAAGGCAGGAATAGGACAGGAGATCGCAACCTTGGAATGTGTGGCGAGAAGGCTGCCGCTAGGAGGCAAAAGAGAAGAGGCATGAGCTCGCAAGAACATTTACGGGATGTTTTCAAGGACTTTTATTCGATTTTCGAAAAAGGCTTGAGAAAAAAGCCTAGAAGGCCGGGGTCGACCAAAGTGCCAGGTACCAGACTGTTTTAGCCCAGGTGTCCGTAAAGGTCGACTACGTCCTGCGCGCAGCGCTTATTGAACTCACAACTGCTGAAAGCAAATTCACTTACTGTTGCGGGGCCATCTGTGGAAACTGGCGTCACCTAGGCGTTTCTGTTGACTTCTTCGGTGGTTGGCTGCAAGCGCCCGTATAATCCCATTTCTGCGCCTTGCCAACGAACGCGGTCCAAAGGTTTTGGCGACTTCCGAGTATCGAGGACCTTTTCTTCCTGATAATCAGCGATTGAAAAACCGTTCGCAATCAAGTCTGGCTGCCGTACCTCCCCCGCCAACATCCCACCACGACAGTCAACAGCCACGATGTCGAGCATGTTCCCTTCGGGTCACCTGTTCGCCTTGGCAAGCGATTCGAACGATGAGTTCGTCGAGACCTTCGAGGCGGACGACATTGACGGCGATTGTAGCTTGAGTCAGGAGGTGGATCATGACGATCAGAACACAGCTACTCGCGAGAGTAGCGACACTGCCGACGAAACCAGGGGCGACGACGCCGACGACAGCGATGACCAGGGTGGCGATGATGGGCACTTTCACGACAACTGCGAGGAAGACCTCGGCCTGAGCGAAGACAGCGACACGACCGGCGGAGGCGAAGCTCGAGGCGCCAAAGACACGTCCTACTGTCCCGTCTGCCTGAAGGAGGCCATGATGCTCGAGTGCCAAGGGTGCCGCGACATGGCCTACTGCTCCAGGCAGTGCCAAAAGGTCGACTGGCCCGTACACAAGCTCCTCTGCGCCCAGCTGGGGCCACTTCGAGGCCCAAGCCCGCCCCCGAGAAGCACTACCGCGCCGTCCTGTTCCGCGCCGACGACGACGACGACGACGACGCCGGCAGCAGCAGCAGCAGCAGCAGCAGCAGGCCCAGCTTCGTCTGGCTTGAGCGGTGGCGCCAGAGCCTGCACCTCCCGCCCGGCGGCGGTGTCGAGGAGCTCGAGTACGACAAGCAGTGGACGGGTCGCACCAGGCGCGTGTCCACGCAGAGGCTCCGCGTCGCCTTCTCGTCCGCCTCGTCCCCCAGGCCGCCGAACCGCTGCCTCGAGAGGGCCATCGGCGGCGACGTCAGCCACATGGCCGGCTGGCGCGGCAACGTCCTCGTCTACGGCTGCGTGGGCGACGTGCGCATGCGGGATTTCCGCGCCGTCGTGGGCTCCTTCCAGTGCTTCTTCCGCAACCACTATCTCCTCGACCACAGGCGCTACTTCGGCCCCCTCGCTGGTGGGCGTCTACACCATCGCCGAGCCTCAACGAGCACACGGTCCTCCCGGTGATCCAGCTCGACGTGGACGAGAAGGGAAAGGTCGAGCTCCCGCTCTGCAACATGTTCGCGGGACCCGTGCTCTACCTCCGCAGGCACCGCGAGCCCTTCCGCCCGCGACACTTTGAGGTTCTCGGGGCCTTCGTCAGACGGGCGGTCTACGACATTGTCGGCGCGGACAGTGTCGCCAGCGGCGAGGGAGGTTCTGCGTCCAAGGAGGCGCTTGCTGAGAAGCTCACGAAAGACGACTTCAGGGCTTTCTGGCGGACGTATTGCGAGGTGCAGCAGATCGAGGGAACGCCTTGTCCGCTGGGTACTTGACCGTTTGACGTGCGCCGAGGCCTAATGTAGGGGCCCTGGAACGAAATGAGACACATGGAAATGATAACGAGGAAAGCTGTGGGGGGGGGGGGAGCGGATGACATTCGATTGGCACATGGAAGCTCCGGAAGCATCAGAACGACTTGTACCTAGGTAGTTGACAAGCGGTTCGTGTACTTAGTCTCTGAGTCTGTGCTTGAGGACCAATCATGCATCTAGCACATAGGCTTTCCGTACTTACCAGAAGCGCGGTGGTCTTAGACTCCTTGTATACGAAATTGTATACCCTAATTCTACTGGGTGCCCCGAGATGGGCTCTTGTAATATGAACAATTTCAGATGACACCTACTCTGCAGACGCCCAGCTCTCCGCCTGCTGCAAACATAACGCTGTACACTTCGTTCGCTGAAGAGGTCGTGTTTTCGTACGCGTAATTCACCATCACAACAGTTGCGCAAAGTTGAGCAAGCTGTATCCGCAATACACGTCAGGGCATCAGGAATTAGATGCAAGTTTCATCAATACCTAAGGAAAGATGCTGTCATCTATCAGGCCGAATCCTCCATGTGCTGGGTCAATTTTCTATCTGGGAGCCCGGCCGTTGTAGTTCACGCCCGCCTGAGCCGTGTAGTTACCGAAGCAGTCATAATCGTAGTCGATCTCATCAAGCCTCTGCTGAAGGACCGACACCACATTGTCGAAGGAGCACAGACCGTGATCATCAGCTTCGCAGCCCGCGTAGGTACCGTCGAGCGCGATGACGGCGTCGTTTCTGTAAATCTGGTCAGCGGGAAATGGCTCCTGCACTTTATCATTACTCGAGAAGCGGTCGCGGAATGTGGCAGAAGTGCACCACCACTTACACCACGAATCGGATCTGCCTGGTGGGCTGGTACGCCGGACACTCGAGGACCTGGACCGTGAAGTGCGTCGCAAAGGGCACGGTCTTGCTCGCGACGAAGGTGTTGGCGTGCGCGTTGCCGGCGGCCGAGAGGGGCTCCCCGGCGAACAGCGGCGTGAGGTTGAACGCCGTGAGCGCGTCGAGGACGACGACCTCGTGCGTGGCGTCCGCGTAGATGGACTGGCCGAGCGGGAAGTACGTCGGGTCGTCATCGTACGTCTCGTTCAGCGCGGACTCGGCGGCCGGGTAGGTGCCGGTGAAGCGGGCGACGAATTCCTCCAGGTACCCCTTGCCCTGGGCGGCGGAGACGGGGGAGCCGGGCCCGTTGTTGTAGTAGAAAGACTGAAGGCGGGGTGTTAGCTTCTTCTTCTTCTTCTTCTTCTTCTTCTTCTTCTACAGCATGATCCGGGGTCGAGCCGTCAACTGCGTACCAGGTCGTAATAGTACTCGTAATTCTCAAAATCCTGCTGGGTGAAGAGGTCGCAGAATGCCGAGTAGCCTAGTGACACTGTCTCATACGAACAGAGCTGCAGCATGGCAACGGCATCGGTGGGCGTGAACGTGATGCCCTCGACCTACCACATCATTCAATGTTAACTCACTGTCATTCGCTCGGGGATCATTCTGAGGTTTACTGTACTGACCTCGGCGTTCAGCCGAGCAAGGGTTTCATTGAACGCATTGTTGGCGAACTCGGCCGCCACAGTACTGCCGATCGAGCCCCTGCTCGACACATCGGCGTTGGTGCAGGTCTCGTAGGGAGCACCACTGTTGTTGACGCCGAGGTTCTCCACCAGGATCTCGATGTTCACCTCGTCCAGGTACTCCGGGACGCCAAAGAACCCGGCGGCAAAGTTGTTGGCGGTCTTGACCATGCGGTCCTGCGACTCGGTGCGGAAGACGGGGATGGTGCCCTGCTCGGTGAAGTTGTTGAGCAGCTTTCCGTACAGCTGCCGGTACTCGACGCCGAGGAGGAAGTTCTGCGTGCGGCCGAAGGGGGTGAGCAGCTCCGCGCCCAGCTTGTAGGTCCAGTCAGCAAGGAAGGTCAGGTCCCCGGTGGCCGTGAAGCCCGCCTTGGTCGCGTTGGCGATCCTTGCGGCGAAGCTAGCCGGGGCGGCGCCGCTTGTTGGGTATCTCGCGCCGTGACGGTACAGAAGATGTAACTGTACGATGTCGCAGCCCGATGGGATCAGGGGGCTCGTGTCGGGCAGACCATAGTCGGCAGAGCTCACGGAATACCAAGGAGAGAGGTTTCCCCAGTACCTCTTGATGTCGAAGTTCGAGTTCGAAGGATTTCCGTGGGGCGCGGGCGTCAGAAGAGGAAACTCGTTGGTTGAACCATTGTTGTATGGGTAAGCCGGGGCCGTCTCCGCAGCTGCAGGCTCAACTCCCGTAATGGTCGTGCCTGGGTATCCAACCACGGACTCGGGCGGGAAGAGTTGGGAATCGACAGCGGCTGTCGAATAGTAAGTAAACCAGGACCCCATATCATTGTTGATCCCTTCTCGTCCGAGTGTCTTTGCGGGACATATAGGCATCGGCGGAACATGAGAGGGTGAGAACTCACTGCTAAGAGGGGGGAAGACATCCGACGTCGTCGCACCGGCTTGAGGAGAGTCGGTGACAGGAACTGCGTCACCCAGAGCAGCGAGCAACGCCGCTGTCAAGACAGACGCAGGGCCGAGGTGGTACTGCATCTTGAACCTCAATGCTACCTGGTGTGGTCTCCTGGGCAGGCCGGTGACCTATGAGAGAAGTTCCAAGGTCGTCAACTCAGTCAAAGACTTCGGCGTACAGAGCTCCATTCGCGTCACTCACCACCTCACTCGACGAAATACAAGGTTAAGTTTATATATTGGATGAACCCCCCCCCCTCCCGGGGTCCTGCCCGGGTCGAACCAACCTGTCAGCAAACCTACCTAGGTAAGTCATATCTAGCAGATCGGGCAGGGGTCCCCGGAAAGCCGAGGAGAGGTTCTCGTGGGGTTTGCAAGGTTCATGGCCGATTGGCCTATCATTCGCAAGAGCCCGTGCACATGTGCAGTTTCTCGTCGCCGTCTTCAATTTTGTTTTCCCGCTGGCCAAATCTGAGGCGGCCCGAAATGGTTCGTAGTTCAAGGAACAAGAACATGGTGTACCCTGTTTTGTTGTTTTCTGGTCCTGGCAGAGGCATCATTGTGCGTCATCATACCACGCGCTCGGGTCAATCTTTGCTAGAAAATGCAACCCCACCTCTGTCCATCTCGGGATGGGGCAAGTAGACCGATTCGCCATATTGACAGATAGTAATAAAGAAAGGTAATGGCGAGACGCAGCGGGTTGGCCTTGTTCAGGCATCGACATTGATTCCCTACGTGCCGTGATGTCTTTAAACGTACTTCAAAACATTTCAGCTGGGCTAGATTAAACATGTCACAAACTGCGTCGGAGACCCACGTTTTTAATGTCTGTGTATGGCTGGTCACTCTGGATAGATTCGCTCAGCTTAGACTTGGTTACGCTTTGCGCTCTACTGCTGCGATAGCAGTGCATTTAGCAGGCAGGGGGTTAACGGGGAGTATAATGCAAAAAATTGTGGCATCTGGCTACGGTGCGGCAGAAGACCTCACTCAGGGGCTGTCTGCACGCCCACTGAGCCAACTTATATAGTTGCTATTGACCCCTCTGTTCGCTGCCACAGGCATAGTTTGCAGAGCTGTCCCTGCAGAGACTTTAACTCTAGTAGGCCACCTACTGCTGCGCTGTTTGCTTTTTTTTAAACTATATAATAGTTCGTGTTGGTAGGCCCTAGGCCTCACGTAACGAACTGGCGAACTTGACTCGTAACTCGTTTAGGTGTGAAGACGTGGATTCGTTATTAGGTCTAAGTTGGAAGGCCAAAGGGCCAGTCCAACTAGCTATTTGTAGGTGGGCCGTTGGCCCTGCTAGACCCAATTGGGACTAGACCCATGTAGCCGGGGCCGATCCGGCCCGGGCTTTGCCCCGGGCTAGCTATCGGCCAGTTGCCCTACTCCCACTATTCCAACAGTTTGCACTACTGTATTTTTTTCTTTCTTCTTCTTGTTCTTCTTCTTCTTCTCCTTCTCACTAACCCTCAAGCTATACACTCCGGACACCATGTAATTGGCGTGTCTTATAGGTTGCTGCTACGAGCAATACACCCCCAAAAAGTGCAGACATGCCTGAGAACAACTGTACTCCCATATAATCAGTATCATGTTGGCGACTCAAGATAGCCCCCATAATCGGTAAACCTGTCAAGCAACTAATAATTCGTCAGAAATCCCCTGATACCTCGTGCGATCTGTACGCCTGGGTATACTTGCCTAAGCGCCATCACTACCTGAAAGGTGCCAAACCGCTGGCCAAGTGTGTCCAAGCTTCCAGCTTTAGCCGCGCATGGCATTAATAAGGAGACGATCGCCCCACTCACGGAACCATATACTGCAGCGAATACAATGATTCCCGCATGAGAGGAATGATAATTGAAAGGTAGCCATAGAGCCAGAATTGAAACTCCGGTCAGAAGGGAGCATGCACTGATTACGTTGAAGATTCCAACTTTGTCAGCGAGGTAGGAAGGTAGTAGGCGTCCAGGAACAGTTGCTGCGCTTCAGTAACTTCACAGTAAGCCCACGCTCCCTGCAGATTGGAGAGATGAAAGAATAATTACATACTTGATGATCGAAATCAGTTCTAAAGCAAGGGTCGGCGTCATGCCAGAGTCCTCAGCCATACTGGAAACGAAGTCAAACGGACCCCATAACCCCCACCTGCAGCATCGATAGTTAGCTGATGCTAATTGATTCCAAAGTTGTACATGATAAAACTAGACGCGCTCACATGACCAAGAATGCTCCCATCGAGTACAACGCAAACTGTCCCTGCCGAAAGAGGGAAACATCAAACCACTTCAGGTCAGGGTTCCATTTCTTGCGCGGCAGACGAGCCCGCACCAGGAACAGCGACACAGCCAGCAACACCCCCATCACGAGCGCAGCGCAGCGCATCGCCCCTTGCAAGCCGATGCTGCCCTGAATCCTGCTGATCAGGATCGGGAATATCACGCCGCCCATGCTACTGCCCGTGGCGGCAACGCCCGTCGCCAGCCCCCGGCGGCGGACGAACCACTGCGCCACGCAGATCAGGGCACTCGTGAAGACGCCGCCGGCGCCGATACCAAACATGATGCCTTGTGCGAGGAAGATCTGATAGTACCGGTCGGCGAGGCTGGTCAGGCAGAGCCCGAGGACACAGAGGATAGCCCCGGGGACGAGCACAGGCGCCGGTCCGTACGTGTCGATGACACGACCGAAGAGTGGGCCTGGTGCCCACATGAGTGCGAGCTGGACGGCGAAGATCCACGCGATGGCGTCGGGCGTGTAGCTACTCAATGTGGTCTCTTGGTATGTAGTCTGGAAGACGCCGATCCTGTGCCGAGAAGGATGGTTAATACACTGCAAGTCGATCACGCCCAGTAAAACTCCAGGATGAGCCCACGTCGACGGCGTGCTTGGCAGAATCGAAAGGCACTTACGCAGCCAGAAACCCAAAGGTGCAGAAAAGTTGCAGCCAAGCACCTGCTACGCATAGCCAGCCGCGGAAGCCCTCCTCAGGAGGGAGCTCGATCTTGGGAGGGCTGATCGTGGCCTCCTGGGCCACATTTGGAAATAAAGGTGTGAGCGATGAGGACGAAGGGATCTCCCTTACCGATGCTTGTTGCATTTCGAACGTGGTGATTTGGGCAGTGGCCATGACTACAGCAGAGAGACTTCGAGCTCACTTCGGAGTAGACTCTGGCTTTGGGTACGTGGCGTTCTCGACGAATGCGCTCTACTGAGGGAGCATGGTAGATTCCGGGTTTGCGTGGCTTCACTAAGGCTCCAAGTCCGTTTTTCGGCCAGAGTACGAATTCAACAGCACTCAAACTCAATTCACTCTGTATGGTCACCGCAAAGTCCGACGACCCGGAAGGATTGCAGGGGCGTGCTTACGTTTGCGTGCCTGCTCGGGTACTAAACACTGGAGTAGTGCTCATTTGCCAGGATTGAAATGAGCTTGAAAGTGGCCGAGAATCTAGATTGTCTGTGGCGTAATCACGTTTGAAGTCTGGCCACCTTGTAATAAGCCTGCAGCTTTTCGGAGCCGCCTGGAAGAAAGGAGCTTGAGATCGAACTGCAGCATTTCTTGACCACCAAATCATCAATGGTGCGTTGGCTCAGCCACAAAATTACATTCGTATCTAGTTCCTGTCCAAATTCGACCAAGGGACGGTCTCCAGGTCTCTGAAGAATAGTTGGACCAATTCGAAGTTCTACGACCTCCAGATGGCCATAGTGCTACCTAACTACCTAGGGCACAACTTTAATACATGGTAGCTTTGCCACGTGAATCCACAACCCGCAGTCCTAGATCTGCACAGCATACACGAGATGGGCCATGGGTGATCCTAGCAATACATGAGATACAAATAGAACAGTAATGAGTCGACTCCTGTGCCTCAGCTGCTCGAAGTGCCAGGTGCAGCCGAGTCCATTCAAAGCTTTCTCTTTCCCTTTGGCATCCTGGCAACCCAGTACAGCAGCATGGCCGCAGCAATGTTGAACACCACATACGCCCACATGATCCCAAAGTCCCGCCAGCGGGTGCTGTACTCTGCATGAAGAGCAGACAAATACACGTTCGTGTCCTTGATCGTGCAGTACTGGCACTTGCTCGTGGCGTTGTCGTCGAGCAAGTACCCACCCGCGCTGTTGATGTACTCCTGCATGTAATCGCCGCATGTCTGGCCACTGGGCGGGTTGAGGGTGGTGAACTCGTTGTCCGCACAGCTCACGTCGACGTTTGCAAGCCCCGTCGACAGCACCGCGGACACAAAGTACGACAGCGGCGACACGCGGTACAGGAAGATCCAGAAGCGAGGCATCTGGTCGGGCGAAGCGAGGACGCCGCAGAAGAAGAAGGCCAGCACGAACATGAAGTTGGCGACATTTCCTCCGTTGTCGGCGGAAGAGACGAACGAGATGCAAAAGTGCGCAAAGGTCGAAACCCAGAGGAGAAACACCAGGAACAGCAGCCACATGAGTATGCCGCGTTCGACGCTCTGGTCAGCTACGTCGGCGTTCTTGTAGAAGCCCACCGGGAAGTAGAAGCAAGCCCACATGAGCAGAGAGGCGACGGCGTAGTAGGGGATCTCGGACAGAATCTGCGACATCATAAAGACTTTCCAGCTGTACGTTTTCGCGGGTCGCTCGCGGACTTCGTACAGAGAGCGTTGTGTGATAAAGTGCGGGAACTGCTGATCGACAAGTTGGCCTACAATGCTCATAAGCTCAAATATAGCAAACATTTGGTTCTGGAGACCCTGTCGGCTAAGAGGCGAGTCGAGGAACACTAGGCCAATAAAGAGACTCGTCGCTACACAGAGCGTGATTTTCGAGTAGATATACGAGGGTGTCCGCCAACCCTGCTGGAAGACACGCTTCGTCACGATAAGGAACTGGGTCGACAGGGGGACCGCAAATTCGTCGTACAGACCAGGCTCTTTGTGAATCTCGTTGGTCTCTGGTTCCGGGGTTTCTTGGCCATCTTTGGAGCCTTGGTACCGGAGGCGAGCTAGCTCATCTTGAACTTGGAGGTACTCGGGGCTGGAGCGCCATGTTTCGTGCCAGTCGACCACGGACAAGCTGCCCGGGCTGGCACCGATGGCATCGAGCATCCATTCTGCGGGATTGGCGCTCTCTGGACAATTCGGAGCGCCGTTGCGTTCGAAATATCTGATGAGGGTTTTGGAATTGTCGCCGATGTCGCCTGTGCCACTGTTAGCATTATCACATATTCCAAAGCATGCGTCCATGCAGGCTCATGTAGAGGATGAAGAGAGTGTGGGTACTGACCGAAATAAACCGTCTTTCCTCCGTTTGCAAGCAGAAGCAGACGATCGAAGCGCTGAAACAGCATCGCAGAAGGTTGGTGTATAGTGCAGAGGATCGACTGGCCCGCTTTGGACAGCTTTTCGAGCAAGTCCAAGACCGCCCAGCTTGTTTGGGAGTCCAGACCGGACGTCGGCTCATCGATGAAGAGCAACAGTGGTGGTTTCGCGGCTAGTTCGACGCCGATAGTCAAGCGTTTGCGTTGCTCGACGTTGAGGCCTTCGCCGAGAACGCCAACGATAGCGTCAGCGTAGTCCTCCATCTCGAGCAGGCGGATGACTTCGTCAACGTAAGCCAGCTTTTCTGCCTTGGGTACGCGGTGCGGCTGACGGAGCAGGGCGGAGAAAGTCAAAGCCTGTTGATGTCATTCAGAGTCAGTGAACGGAAAGGCTGGGATGATTGTTGGGGGGGGGGGGGTTTCTCGGGTGCAAACATACCTCACGGACAGTGCTCGTCTCAAGATGCAAGTCCTGCTGCTGCGCATAACCAGTCTTGCGCTGAAAGCTCTCGTCACGAATCTTCCCATCGACCAGCATCTCACCAGTCAGAACACCGACGCCGATGCGGCGATCAGCAAGACAGTCCAGCAGGGTCGTCCTAGTACTCCTTTGTCAGCTGAATCCATCACTTCAGTGCATTGCTGGAGTGGTGAAGGCAAGGGAAATTTGACATAGTAGAAGGGTCCCATACTTGCCAGCGCCCGACACACCCATGAGTGCCGTCAGCGTCCCGGGTTTCACCCAGCCGTCGACATGGTCCAGAATACGCCGTGTCTCCTTTTTGATCTTGATATCGTAGCACACATTGCTCCAGTGAAACACACTCGTCGATCCTCGGAAGCCCTCTTTCTCCTTACTGGGCTCGTATCCACCAGGCCTCTCCAAAATTGTCGAGACTGGGCCGGACAACGGGAGAGCTTCGACGTCCTCGGCAGTCTTGTTGGCATGTTTGGGAAGGTAGCCGCGACGAAACACTAGAATCTCACCCTTGGACTTCTTGGCCGAGACGTACTCGCTGGCAAGGAAGTACACCAAGTGGTTGAAGAGAGCCATGGCGATGATGATCCCCACGTTCCGCCATTTGTGGGAGTGCTGGTAGCTATACGATGAGCTGATGTACGCGTCGCCATTCACATACATCTGTCCCGGCACCGCTCCCACAGCGTCGCACGCCACATTTGAGGTCCCCGGTACTCCGTAGGACGGGAGATAAGTCGAGCAAGTAAAGTTCCGGGCATGGTACTCGTTGACCATGATTGCTTCGTAGCCGTAAGCTACCGGGTTGACGTAGTTGATCCAGCGACACCAAGAAAGCATGTAGTCGACTGGGACCACAAAGCCTGTGAAGACAAGCAGGGCGAGCATGAGGATGGAGGCGGGGACCATTGCTTGTCCTTCGGTACGAGATAGGGCGCCGCTGTCAACAATTGTTAGCATTGAAACTGGTCTTGAAGCAGTGAATGCAACCAGGACCCAGGCAGAGGTAACTTACATAAATCTGAAGACGCCAGACATTGCCATGACAATCAGGAAGACCACCAGCAGATAGAAGAAGAAGTTGCCCGGATGCCGATTCAAATTTGTCATGAAGTAGAACACCAGGTTGAATGAAATGCAACTGGTGATCTTCATCGGCAGATCCACCAGGACTGAGGCATACGACTCAGCCGAGGGGTGGTAAAACGCATAGCGGGACTGCTTTTCCACGATGGGCCGCTGTGCATACAGCGTCATGACCTCCAAGATGGATGCAAAGGCATTGAACAAGATGGCCATGAACAGCACCACCGCGCGCCCGTAGAACGATGCCGTAGTCTGCTGCAGGTTAAAGAACAAGGACGATATAATCAGCGCCATCATAACGTTCCCAATCATGACATAGATGGTCGGACCAGGGTCCGCCCACCATCGCCGCCATCCGCGCCACATGCATATCTGGACCTGTTGCATGTACGTGAGGGTGTAGGGTGAGTTGAGGCGCTGGCCTTGTGCCTGGTGCGCTGCTTTGAGCCGGCGGTAAGCCTGGGCGTCCGGACCACCGACGGGGTGTTGCACCTTGTACTCGTCGATCTCTGCCTGGAGGGCCTTGTACTCTGCACTCGACCTCCAGGCAGCAGCAAACTCGTCGGCCGTACGTGGCGGATGGCATCCTGGGCGACGTATGCGCTCGGCGGGAAATGTCATGGAAGTGAGGAAGTCTGGCGTGGTTTGCCGCGGGGGACACTCAAAGCCGAGCCGCTCGAAGTACGCTTTGGCCTTGGATGCTGGACCGAAGTAGATCTGGCGCCCTTGGTAAAGCACCGTGGCCTTATCAAACAGATCGTAGGCGTTCTGAGGAGCTTGGTACATTGAGACGGCACAGGTCTGATGGAAGAGCTCGGATTGGAGGCGTAGAGTCTTGACAAACTCCACTGCGTTGGCCGCGTCGAGACCGCGGGTCGAGCTTGAGATATGGACAGTCAGCGGCTGACGGTCATTATGGCACGAGACTGCAATGGTCACTTACTTGTCCCAGCATTGGAAGGGGGCGTTTGAAAGGGTGGCTTCGGCGATTGTGACACGCTTGCGTTCTCCCCCGGAGACGCCCCGGATGAACTCGTCGCCCACTTTGGTGTGAATAGTGTGACTGATGCCATACATGGCCATAACAACGTCACGGAGATGCTCGCAGTACCTAGATAGGTACCATCAGCAGTCAGAAGGTACTGCCCAGGTGGCTCGAAAGGAGGAGTAGTGACTTACTGGTCCCGCGACACACCCTGCGGCAGCTCTTTCTGGCAACGAGCCATCGAAGCAAAAGACAGCGTCTCGCCCACCGTCAGGTTTGGGAAATGGACGTCGGCCTCGGCCGTGTAGATGGCGTCACCCCGGTGCGCTTTGTGCATCTCCTTATCCGGGATTCCTTGGTAGTTGAAGTAGCTATTCTCGCCGACGTACAAGCCGTTCCGATCGCCAGAGATGGTCTTCAGGAACGTCGAGCAGCCCGAGCCCGGCGGGCCCAAAACCACACACAATTCGCCAGGGCGCAGTATCCCGTCAAACTGATGCAAAATGTCGAGGCGCGTGTGGCCTGACGTGCTGGAGCCGGGGGAGAGCTGACGAGCGATGATACCCGGCAACGCCAGCCAGACGTTGGCCACGTCCTTCTGATAGTCGGCGGCCGTCCCGTACCCAAACACGTTCAGGTCCTGAAAGCACAAGCCGGTGCGGCGGAAGTCCTGGCCGCTCTGCCTCGCGACCTTTGCGATATTCTGAGCCCAGGCTCGCGCGTTGAACTTGTTGCCCGTCGGATTGAGGGGCGATGCTGGATTGTTGCTGCCGAAAATAGGCTTGCCGTCAGGGTCGATGGCATCGGTGCTGCTGTTTGAGAGGTGCTTGGCGAGCTCCTGCACGGTGAAGTGCCGCAAGTCTGTCGATGGGGATGTGCTGCTGTCGCCGTCATGGCCGTGAGCAGAAACTGTCCTCTCGCCTACTCGCGTCTGTGGATCGTGTGCCCCGGTGGCAACCACCTGGCCTAGAGCTGTAGCCGTCGCCATGTCTTCCTTCTAGTGTCCCGATTCCCAGAGTATGTCTGTTTTGAATTTTGACAAAAAGGTGCCAAGTTGTGATCTCTGGAGAAATGAGTTAATAAACCATTCACAACAGACGATATGTTGCTTTATTGCCTCGTGCCAACCCACTCAACTCAAACAAAGCGTTATGAGGCCCAAGACACTCTGTTTGATATACCCAGTGGCAGCCCTTGTCCTGCCGTCGGCCGAGGCGCTCGTCCGTCCACATCGGACAATTCAAAGTTGACTTCCATCCTTCGGCCGAGGCGGACATACTACAGTAGGCGAAAGACACATGCTAAAAGTACCTGGGTATGTCGTATCCCCGTCAGGATTCAAATATTAGCCCTGCCCTCGGGCCTCTCTCCCCTAGAGCCGCGTCAGCTGCCGCACAGAACTTGGCGTCGACTTGTCACTAGATACCTGAGCAACCATTCTGAAAGAATGGCAGAATCGACGTAGACGTTAAACAAGGTCCTACGTCAGCCCACCCCACGCTCTACACCGGTATCACAACCTTGGAAGCCACCCCTCGCTGGATCCTGCGACACTGTGGTGTGAAGTTTGATCCTGTGTTGACCAGGGCGGGGGCACTACCGTAGCGGGAAAGCCTGCAAATCATCAGTGGATGCTGGCCCATCAGCGCATGATGAGGAGAGATCACAGATTCGTGATGGGACCAGCATCGACTGAGGATTTGCTCCCAATCCTGTCGCAGTAATGTGGGCGGAACTAGTGCTTACCGTCAACTGACGTGCCCTGCGTCAGAGCAGGGGATCAAAAGTATATTGATTCCCTTGAGCTGAGGTGACACGCAGTGTGCTGATTGAAGTGCCACTGAGACTTGTTCGACTTTAAACCGGAGTCGTTCATTCGACGTACGAAAATCAAGTACAGCGTCAGAAGCACATTCTTTGCGGTATCTTTGGCGGCAATTGAACCTTTTTGGGACGGGTGCCAGCAGGACACCAAGCACCGTATAAGCATGTCTTTTGCAACCTCAACTCAAACGCCGAATGGGGTGGGCAGCATTGTCCAGGAAGAGCGGCCCGAGTCTGGGCCACAGTCGCCGTGGGGACGAGCCGGCAGGTCCAAGACGAATGGAGGGCGGACACAGTTACGTTCTGCTTGTGATTCGTGCCACCGGTCCAAGATAAAATGTCCGGGAGGAAACCCATGCTTCAACTGCTATAGCTCCCGAGACCGTTGCAACTATACTGAGACAAGCCGTATTGGCCGACCGAAGGGCAGCAAGAACAAGCGGACTTTGATGCAGCAAAAGGCCGACAACGGGAACGCGCAGCAGCCGTCTCAGAATGGCAATGCAACCCAAGAGCACACATCCCCAGGCACGGCACGTGGGAGCGAGGAGATGGTGATGCAATGGGCAGACTACGGGCAGCAGCAGCAGCAGCACCAGAAACAACAGCAGCACCAGAAACAACAGCAGCACCACATGCTGTCCATGGAGCAAATGCCACCTGGCTCGGACTTTGGTCATGGCTTCGACAGCATGACCGTTCCCGGGGATATCGGACTGTCCGGACATGACAGTCCGTCCATGGACAGCAACCAAGACCTCATGGAAATGCTTGACCAATCCCTCTTGATGGAGACCTTGACCGACGTCACCTCAGGCTTGGTCCCCTCGATGCAGAATGTACATGCTCAAGTATGCCTCATCAAGTTCTCAAGTCAAGCATGTTAACCTTGGAACACATATTTGCTGGCATGAAGGCTGACAATTGTCTTCTTCCTTGTCTCTCATCAGATGTCTATGAGACACGCACCAACAAAACTCTCAACTGGAGACCCACCGCAGGAGTCTGCCACCACGGGGCAGGGTGCAACTCACGATTTCTCAGTGCTTGGTTCGCCCCAGCTCTCGACCAAACGTGACAGCCCCTTCGCCCGCAACAGTGATAGTGGAGACGCCGGCATATCCAAAGCGGCCACCACACACCCGCCAGCGTCGACACCTTATAGCACCAGTGTCAACTTCACCACCGCCCCTTCTATCCACGCGGGTCGTGAATCTGCCACACGCCCTTACCCCATCACGACGACATTCTCGCCCGCGCCACTCGCTTCGGCCTCGTCCGACACACGCTCCGGCCCAGGCTGTATGTGTCTCCCGCGCCTGATCAAGTTGATCTGTCAGCTCGAGAACCTGCGTCACATCACCAAACCCTCCATCGGCTCCCTTCTCCATGGCGTGCAGCTGGCTGAGACGCCCTGGAATGACCTAGTGCACTGCAATAGTCCCGCCACCACACAGCAGATGACCCCAGGCCAAGGGCAAATCGATGGCAGCAATCACAAGCAGGCTCTGCTACTGTTTGCCACGACCATTCGCATTCTGTTGTCTTTCGTACAAAAGTTCAACAGCACCATCAACAGCCCGTTTGACGCCAGCCCCACTGAGGACCAATTTCAAAGTAGGGATGGCACCGCGGAGGAAGTCAGCGTCAACGTATCAGTCGGCGGGATCGAGCTCAAGGGCGAGGCCAGGGCCGAGATTATCGAGGTGTCGGTGCGGCAGGCCCTGCGGGTGATCACAACCGCGCTGGTGCATCTCTGGGAGCGGACGGGGCGGCCGTCGACGACTGCTCACTCGCCGGGCTTCCCATTTCCGACTGGTGCTGCTGTCAACGGTGGAAGCCGGCCGGGTGGTGTGAAGGGTGCAAATATGCCACAGGGGTTCGCCGGTTTTGCGAGTGCCAGTTCCAGTGGTCAGGTCACTCCGAGCAGCTCGAGGGGCGAGAACAGTGAGAGCATCTCGTCGCTGCTCAACACCTTGCGGCATACGATGAAAGTCTTGGAGGCACCATAGCAGGACCTGCAGAGGCTTGAGGAGTCTCATCAGCTGTTCTGTTCACAGAGCCAGTTACAGCAGACTGTTGACGATGCTGGGCAAGGCCGCGCGGCATCCCTTAGCACACCCACCACTTCAGATCGAGAAGACCGTATGGCTTGGTTGCGGGGCAAGTCCAAAGGCCAAATGAACGATGAGACTTTGGGCACAATCGATTCCTTGCCCTTTGCTTCGCTTTCCTGAGGTCTTCAGGTTTGGGGACCAGTCTAGTCAGCAGACTATGGTACTTGGAACACACAAAGATTGAAAGGGATTTCTTGTCACAAAGTACAAACGTAACCAATTCCGCAAAGTGATATTGTAATGCACAAGGAAGGAATAACAAACTGGCTGTGCCGAAGGCGAAGGCTGATTTAAGTATTTAAATCTCGATTCCGAATTCGGGGGGTATCCTGTTTAGGCATTAGATCTGGGGCTTAGATCTAGCTTAGTAACGGCCAGAAGGCCTACTTAAGCCGGTCCCTGGAGACTGGCTTTCTAGCCTTTCGCCTTGGATAGACATACAAACTACACACTCTTTGGACCCCCTCGTATAGGCATTTCAGACTGTACGGCAAGTCGACCGACAGTTACCATATTTCTTTTTCCCGAGGTCACAACCCCTTTTCGTATCCCCTTTTATCATCGATTCTTTTCTTTCTCTTTTTGTAGTTTGCATCGTTGCTAGCATATCTGGCAAAGATCGTGATGTATCACATGAAAACGGCCGAGTTCAGCCAGTTGGTCTCCTCTAATCACTTAAGCAGCAGTCAAGGGGAGGAATTTTCATCCATCAGTCGGGCGGTTAAACGCCCCTGGCATCGGAAGAAGCCTTCGCGCGTGCCACGTGCTGCTTAGAGCGCCCGTCTGAACGCTGTTTATTGGGTGAATGCTAACCTTGTTAAGCCTTGTCTGGACCGTTTGGTCTGGACCCGGTCGGTCCGGGCCGGACCTACGGTTTCACAAAAGTACCTACTTACTTCACACGCTTTCATGCCATTATTGTACCTAGGTAGGGATTTGCAACAACCCTCATATATGTCTACGATCTGGGGACTTTACAGCTACCAAGGCACACGATGGCATAGAAATAGTCGTCTAGGCATTGATTTTGCGCTTCAACATATACCGACAATGGGAGAATATTTCGAATTATGATCAAACCAATGGGGGTTATAACTTATACACACGAATCTATCTACTGAAAGCGACCATGCGTCACAATCCCCCCGGCCAGCCCCTAGCCTTCCCTTGGACCCACCAAATGGACCAGATCCCAAGCAAGCTACGCCATTACAAGAACGGAGCAGTCAAGGCTGGCCGGAACCAAAGGTTCTGCGACCCACGACAATCAAATATGTCGCCCACCAACAGATGACGACCGGGCGACTAGAAGTGGAAGCCAGTGGTGTCAACGGCCCGGACCCAACCGCCAAGTTCCAGGTCAAGGAGAGAAGCGGGGACTTCAATGAGATTCCCTGTGACATACAGGATGTTTGAATCCTTCTCAGTCCTCCCGAACTGAGCGGCCGTGGGGCCGGGGAACGACAGGTTGTCACTGGTGCCGACGCCATCGACAACGACGGCGGTTCCGTTGTCGGGGCTGACCGCCCAGACGTTGTCCAGCCCAGTGGACCAGATGGTGTCGGCGCCGTTGGGCCCGAACGCGAAGTCGTCCCACAAGGTGTCGACCACGGTCAGGGTCTCGGGGACCGCGGGAGGCACTGGGCGGCCGAAGTCGTCAATCTCGATTCGGTAGACGCCGCCGGTGTCCTGGTTGACCCAGTAGAGATAGTGGTCGCGGATCTTGATGCCGTCGATGCCGACATCCTCTCCGTGGGCATATGTGGTATTCAGCTCGGAGTAATTGGTCATCATTATCTCTTTCTCGCCAGTAATGGTGTCGAGCCGCCAGATCTGGCCCGGTGCCGGCGTCCAGTCCACCTGCTGCTCGCGGGGCCTCAGCACGTACTGGTCCGAGATGAGCACAGTGGTCAGGTCCCAGGGCAGGGCGGCCACGCTCTGCAGAAGAGAAGCCTCGGGGAACCATTGGATCAGGCGGGCAGTGGGCTCTTCGCCTTGGCTGAAGTCGAGCTCCATGGCGCAGAAGGTCCGCTCGACCTGACTGGAGAACGCGCTGGTATCGTAGAAGCGCGAGCCAACCACGACGTACTTGTCGGGCGTGGTCTCTCCGATTCCGATCAGGCGATCCACCCACTGGTCAAAGTTGTAGGCCAGCACCACCTCGGGCTCCTCCGTCCAGGGCTCTTTCACATGCCAGACGGTGCCGTTGGGGGTGGACGTGGTGACCAAGAGGTTGCCGTTGGGCCGGACAGAGATGTTCTCGACCCAGGTCCCGTTCGGCCAATGGTGTAGGTAGTGACTGGGAAGGGGGATCGAGCCGGTTGCGTTGCTCTGACGTGGGATTATGGTCGCCGATGCTGGCACGCAAGCCAAAAGCCCGAGGGCGACGGAGGTAACAAGGGACCGCATGACGGGCATAAGAAATGGCTCTCTAGTTCTCGGCCGAAAGGTAGTGTGCGGATCTGCGGAGATAAGGCAGGTGGAGTGGTTGTCCCGATAGCATGGAAACTTTAATGCACGTTGTGTGATACGTCCTGGGTATATATGCAGAACGGACGCAGGTGCCTTACGAAGCGCATTAGCCTTGTGCAGGAGGCTCGAAAGTGGAAAGTTGCATATCACTTCCCCGTGTTCCGGGAAGTAAAAACGTGGTAAGCAAGGAAAAAAGTGACCGGTTCCTTCGAGGCAGCAAGGACCGATTCCTTCCAGGCAGTAAAGACCGATTCCTCCGAGGCAGTAAGCTCAGCTAGGTGAGTTTTGATGCAGGAGAATAGCACGCAAACACGAGCTTAGGAGACTCTCAAGTTGCAGATCCAAGGCTACTCCTGGACTCTCAACCTTGTGGACTAGATTAAAGCATGACTGCATCCGCCGATGGCTGAAATCCTTCAAGAGAAGTGATCCAAAGTACCAACGATGGCGGCTTTCCGTGCAAGTGGCGTGCAATATTCGGCAAGAAATAAACCAAGTTAGTTCACCTCTTGGGGTCTGTGTTGGAAGGAATCTCTGTAGCCTTGTGGGGGTAGCCAATAGTCGATCACTTTGGTGTGTAACGTTTGTATTGCTATCTAGTCAGACGAGGATTTTCTTTACCCTCGTCAAAAATTACTGTTTAAACACCGAATTCAGACTTTACTCGGCTTGTTTTGTATGGGTTCTTGACTTTCTTCCTCAACCGCTGAACTTCTATTTTTATTTATCACAGTGCCAGGGGTAAATATCGTGCTGAGTCTTGTAGAGATACTTCGCGAGAGAAAAATGATTAGATCTAGAAGAAGCAAACTTAGAGTCGACTGTCCAAAAGACCAAGCCCTATAATTTTCCATTTTGTTTTTCCAAATCTCTCTAGCATTCAGTGTCCGTTTCAGCGAAGTCTTGAGCATCTGCTACCACGTGTCCTATTTGCGCACGCCTCAAGATCTGTATAGCCTAAGATGGCTACCAAAACTTCAAACGCCATGTCCAACATGACAGTCAAAGAAATGTGGGAGGTAATCAAGGAGTACTTCGGAGATGGCTATGTCCCTGGATCCGCACCCCTGCGCTTCAACATGCATATCTGCGATATGCAAAGACCATCTTCCCCAAGCGGCAGCGACAGCTCTACAGAGAGCAACAACAGCATCCGCTATGGCGTAGAGATCAGCGAGGAAGCCATGCCCCTCTACTCCGTCCTGGGCGAGACCTGCGCCCCGCCGTGCACATGCTTCGCCATGGCCGACGTGATCAAGCACATCGACGGCTTCCTCGAGACCGCGCTGCCCGGGGGCACCCTCCCGGATGACTACACCATCACCAGCGGCAAGACCGAAACCTCGGTCGACGAGGCGGGCCTCTACATCATGCGCGACACGCTCAGTTGGTGGATCCACTGGGGCGGCTCGCTGCGGCCCGGGGACTACTGGAAGCAGGTCTACGTGGCCTTCGCCGCCATTCCGGACGACGTCCAGCTCAGCCCGGCCGACTTCCTGGGCGGGACGTACCGGTTCCTGGGGCACACCTGGGCGGACTGCCGTGAAGGCCTCCGGAGCGAGGGTCTCACGCTCGAAGAGGTCGAGTTCGCCGAGATGTGCCTCTGGCGCCAGATGCTCACGCAGTACTTCGAGAAGGTCGACCCGAGCCTGTACGGGCTGCTGAGGTCCCAGACGACGCTCATGACGCAGTACCGCGTGATGACGGGCAACACGCTCGGCTGTGCGGCCCTGATGCTCGCTGCGGAGGGTGCTGGCGAGGTCCGGGACGGGCTGACGAACAACGCGATGGAGGCCGCGTCGATTGCACAGTGCATGAGCATGGACATGGCCAAGGAGGCCCTGGGCATCTTGCAAGGGGAAAAGACGGAGACGGTCGCGGGCAACAGGGTGCAGCTGAAGAAGGAGCTGCGTTGGGTCTATGTGCGTTGCATGCAGTACCTCGAGACCCAGCCCAACGCACACATCCTGCGGCGGTTCTCCTCTGCGGGACTGCATTACGTTCCCATGATGGACAGGTATCTGGAACGTGTCCGTGGCAACGTCAGGTTTCCCATCCAGGGAGCCATGGCTCGCATTCTTGAGCCGTTCATCAACCGGTCAGCCCTCGATCCTGGGTCGGCAGACTTGAACAAAGATGGTTTGGAGGCTTCAAATGTGAAGAGGAATGGTCTTGCTTGTGGTGAGATTGTGTCCAAGGAGGCCGAGTTATTGAACAAGCGACCAAAGGTTGAGCATGTTCAGGCCTGAGTATGGTTTTATCCCCCTTGCTTCCACGCTTTCTTTAATTGTATCTGGGTTAGGGATGGCCCTCTGTAAACTGGTCTCGATATCCACGGGAGTTCTCTAGCTTTGTATTTCCTTGTCTTGGTCAGATTGATCTATTCTTTGGTATTCCTGTTTAGAATGATACAGAAATCTCAAGCACAGCCTTTTACATGATTTTGTGATAAGATCGTGAGCATGAGGAAACACTCGTACCTATATATCTACGTACTTGAACACGGGCCGTACGGGCTTCATTGAATGTGAAGAGGGGAGAGGCAGTGTCCAGCAGTCCATCCAATGTCAAAGCTGATCTTGCGCAGTGCCTAGATCTCCCAGTCCCTCGTAGTCGGGGAGATCCCATCCTTTGACCGTTTCTCTAATGCCAAACGCGGAGGCGAGGTTGACATATTTGGCGAAGAAGGAGGCCACGCCCATCATCCAATTCATGAACCCGACTTGTGAGGCAGTCTCAGCCATCATCCACCGTTTTGCAGAATTTTCCAAGACGCCCTTCTGCACCTGGTCCATGAACGGTCTGAACTTTGCTTCGTAGGATTCGAGCGCAGTCACGAGGCCGTCAGAGCTCTTTCTCGTGCCGGTAGATGCTCCAACATGTCGCTCGATCTCTCCGGCCAAGATGTATGCACCCACCATGGCGGAGGTGGTCCCCATACCGGTGAGGACGGTAGGGCAGTGAGCGGCGTCTCCCACCAGTGCCACACGACCGCGAGACCATGGTGCTAGCTTGACGAGGCCCAGGCGCTCACAGTAGAAATCCGGAGCCTTCCTCATTGCCGCGACGATCTCGTCCGACTCCCAGCCAGCGCCCTGGAAGATGCTGGCCATGGCCTCCTTCTCCGCGTCCATGTCTCCCCGGGGAATGTTCTTCATCACTTCTGAGTCGTTGCGGCACGAGAGCATCACCTGCAGGTCGGTGGGGCTGTGCCTCCGCGTCAAGATGCCCCTCCTCTTGGGTGCCAAGTACGAGGTGGCGATGTATCCTTCGCCTTCCCGAATCGGCCGCTGCATGGTGAAGTAGGCAAAGTACAGGCCCGGGATTTGATGGAGGCCATCCTGCCCACCAGCCTTGATGGGCTCGGGTCCTTCCGCGAGCATCATGCGGCGGGTGCGCGACCATTGGCCATCAGCACCGACAAGAAGGTCATACGAGTCGCCAGTGCCATCTTCGAAGCGCACATCGACGGCGCCGGGCCTCTGTACAAAACTCTCAACCGCCGTACCGAAGACGTACGTTGCGCTGGTCTTGGCGCCGGCCCTCGTGGTGCTGGACACGGCTGCGTCGTGCAGGATGCGGCAGATGTCGCCGCGCATGATCTCGTACTCGGTTGTGAAGCCTTGCCCCTCGCCAGCCTTGGGCTTGACGGCGGGAAACCATGCCCGTTGTCTACCCGTGGTGTCGACCATCTGCATGCCTTCCTCTGGCGTTCTCTTGACGCGGAATGCCTTCTCGAGGCCCATGCGCTTCATGACCTCGATACCAGCACCGCGGAGGTCGAGTCTGGTCGCGGAAAAACGTCAGTCCCGAGCTTTTGGTCGTAGGGAGCACAATATCCACCTACTGGAGTCCTGTGGCGCGCAGACCAGGGTATCTCTCCAGGACGGTGACATTGTGGCCAAGTTTGGTGAGCCAAAACGCGAGGGCATTCCCAGCTATGCCACCGCCGCAGATGAGAACTTTCAAGTTCGCGCTTGACGCCATGTCGGCGACGGTCGCGCTCTCATGAAGTGCCTGAAGCACGTGCTGCTGACTTGGGTGGTCCAGTTGCGGCTGACTATTGAGCCTGGTGCAGGACTGTGGCTTGGAATGCAAGTCAGACTGGAAGGGGTCGGGACGATCGAGATGGAAGTACGCAGCGATGGCGACTGAAGCCACGGCGCAAGGTAGGAGGATCCGGGGGAACAAACGACGCAATCGCATACCTTGTTGAGGCATGACTGTACTGCAGCTTGCTTTTCTTTGGTATGGGGCTACCGACAACTCTAGCAATTATATACCTAGGTACGCTGAGAATTACTGGCAAAGAACTGTGGTGTTTCGGCCGAGCATAGTGCAATAGTGTAGCAAACCTACGGTCTTATATCCGAGAGTGTACTTGCATACCTTGCGAATACAACCTCTCCTGCGCACTATTCTGGATATAATATTGAGCTTTTTACCACAGCTCTCGTTTCTCAGAGAAGGAAGAGAAACTTAGCATAGACTGGGTATTAGGACCAGATTTTTGGTCTTTTTTTTTTAATAGGTTAATCTTATAAACACGTCTCAACATAGTAGTCCAACCTAAGTAGTTCCGAAGTAATTAACATTCGGCCGAAAAGCCCATGCATGAAGGCTTACCAGTGGCGTCTCGGGGATAAGAACAGTCAGCCCTTCGGCCTTTTCATGCTGACGACCGCGCGTACTTCTGAATCCGTCTCAGCAGACAACTTTACAGAGTGATACTGATACGGCCGAGGCACGCTCACACAACCACGGTCCACCTCTGCACCGAGCCCTTTTTAAGCCTCGTACACATTTCGTCGAGCTCTGCCGTACCTAGGTACTAGGTCCTCCGTGCATCTGATGGATCAGCCGGACCCACAGCCGCAGCCACAGCCGGACCCACAGCCGCAGCCACAGCCGCAGCCACAGCCGCAGCCACCGCCGCAGCGCCGGCGACGGAGACCGGCGCTCGCGTGCTGGGAGTGCAGGCGCCGGAAGATCAAGTGCGATCGCAACGAACCCTGCGCTCACTGTGTCCGCAACAGGGCCCAGTGCATATTCAGACCCTACGGCAATTTCAATGAATGCATGCCCGCGAACAGCACCGACGATCCCCTTGTCCGTCCTGCCGGGCAGCTTCCTCCGGGCCAGTTTGGACTTCCACCGGCCTCAACAACCAGCCCGTCCGAGTCGGCGCCGACGCCGTCATCTGACTCTGGGCGCTCTGCGGGTGCTCGAGAACACGCTCAGCCCCACGAGCAACTTGAGCAGGCCCCAAGGTCTGCAGCTTCTGCCACTGACCATCATGGCTCCCGTGGCGGCCACCCACCACCGGGGCCACGGGCCTCAGGAGCGACCGCAACAGCAACAGCAACAACAACAACAGCCGAGACGGCAACGGCAGCGGCAGCGGCAGCTCCAAGTCACACAAGTGTCATGAGTCCCGAACCCAGCGGCTTGCGATATCCATGGTCGGATTTGCCACACCGCACTGTGTTCCCAGACTCTCTGGCACGGTCTGACAGCCGTCTCAGTGATCTGCTGCAACGAGTTCAGAGACTAGAGGACTCCAGCTCGACCATGACACGAACAGGCGATAGTATCGACAGCACTCCAGGCGCCGTCCCGACTCGGTCGGACACTAGTTGGGAGGATTCTATTGTACGCCATGCTCATTCGCGCTCCCAGGTCCAGCCGCGAGGATGGCAGATCGTTCTGGACAAGCCGAGGGACCTTGGCAAGAACAGGCGCATGGGAGAAGCCCCGGACTTTGCTGCTGTCATCTCCTGCTACAGTGCCATTGTGGGCAAAGGGACCAAGGACTTCCCGGTTCATGAGCCTGGGATTGCAGCCCTCATTGCTCAGGCTGGCGAGTTTATGCTCAAGTGCAAGAACATAGCGAGGAGGCTCAAGATAGACCGGCCAAGCAGAGGCCTCCCACAGGTTCCTACTGATCCCAGCCTCGGTCTCAATCTCGTCCCTGCTTCTCGCGAGATGGCTGATGCCATGGCCAAAGTCTACTTCCAATCCTTCGAGTCAACACATCGTATCCTCCACGTCCCTACTTTTTGGGTCGACTATCAGAGGTACTGGCAACAACCTGGGACGGTCACAAACGATCTCCGCTTCAAAGTCCTCCTCGTCATCGCCATAGGGTCCAGTCTGTACGACCACGGAGACAGCAACGCGGCACTTGGAAACATGGAAATGATTCGGCCGTGGGTATATGCTGCCGAAGCTTGGCTGGCAGGCCCACTGGAGAAGGACCGTCTGGACATTGGCGGGCTCCAGATCTACTGTCTGACCATTCTAGCGAGGCAGATCTTCTCCATCGGCGGGGACTTGGTGTGGATGTCAATGGGGTCTCTTATTCACCGAGCTATGCAGGCAGGCCTCCATCGAGACCCCAAACATCTTCCATCCGTGTCGGTATTGCAGTCCGAAATCCGCCGCAGGCTCTGGGCTACCATTCTCGATCTCGTCGTACAGGCGTCTCTGGACGCATGGATGCCGCCTAGAATCTCGTTCGATGAGTTCGACACAGAGCCACCGTCCAATATCAACGACGAGGAGATGGACGAGTCCACCATGGAAATCACGCCTCACCCCAGGACTACCTTCACTACAACCTCCACCCAACTCGCGCTTCTCGACTCGTTCCCGATCCGCCTGCGCATTGTCCAGCTTCTGAACGGCCTGCACTCGGATCTGTCCTACTCTGATGTGCTTGCCATGAGCTCCGAGCTAAACGAAGCGCTGCAGACAAGCAGTAATCCAGGCGTGACGAAGGTCGACGACCAGGGCACCATGCCATTTATGACACCCTTCCACCGCAGTCTTCTCGACTATCTCGTCCGCCGATTCATGATCCCCCTGCACTACTACTTCAGCAACCAGGCACGCTCCAACCCATTGTTCCACTACTCCCTCAAACTCAGCCTCGACGCGGCCCTCGCCCTCGTCTCGCCGGAGCCCGACCCCTCCAGCTCCTTCGCCCGGCTGATGGCCACGGGCGGCGGGCTGTTCCGCGAGGGGCTCCGCTGCGCCATCACGGCCATCAGCCTCGAGCTCCTCGCGCACGTCGGCGCGCAGCAGCAGAACGGCACGCTGCACCGCGCGCCGCAGCACCGCGAGCTGATCAAGGGCGCGGTGCGCGACCTCATTGCCCTGTCCGAGGAGCGCATCCGGTTCGGCGAGACGAATGTCAAGAGCCACATGTTTCTGAGCATGATCCTGGCGCAGGTCGAGGCTGTCGAGGCGGGTGTCGATATCAAGTTGGCCATCGCGAGGAGTGCGGCGGACAGCCTGCGGTTCTCCCATGGCATTTTGAGTGCGAGGGCTGAAGCTTTCTTGCCTGTCGGGAGCTCTGACTTTGTGGGTGCTTTGGATGGGATGGAGGGAGCAACTCCTGGCATCATGGGGTTTGATAATTATGGGATGGATTGGGATTGGGAGTCTTTCTTGCCTAATGCTGGCTTCTCATAGCGCGTGGAACTACCTAGCTGTGGTGCCCCGTCGGCCAGGACAGCGCGCAAAAGGTTTCAGTCTTTGTAAGATCATGCTCGAGGCTGATGTCTAACAATATATCGAGCAGGAATCAAAATGCATCTTCGTACTTTTCACAGAAGTCGCAAAAGACATATCACCAGGACACTTGAGCACCGTCGTCTATGAATTTTGTGATAGTACAACTCTGTAGTGACGCCAATTTCTCAACCGCTGACTATGCCTTCTTAGTAGGAGTAAACACAAGCTGCAACGGCCCAATCGCCAAAGTAAGCGTCTCCTTCGCCCCGTCCCAAAACTCCGCGCCGTCCTCCCCCGGCGCGAACTCAACATCGTACCGCAGCGCCACGCAGCTGATCAGCATCCGCAGCTGCATCATCGCCACCGGCTTGCCCACACACGCAAAGCCACCCTTTTGAAACGGCAGGTACGCCGAGCCCGCCGCGTCGGGCGAGATGGTCGCCCATCGCTCGGGGAGGAAGTCGTCCGGGCGCCGGAAGTAGCGCTCGTCCCGGTGAATGGTCCACGTGGGCACGTTGACGTTGACGTTGCCGGGGATGTACACCTCGTCTATTTGGAGGCCCTCGGGCGGGGTCTCGCGGAGGAAGCCCATGGGCACGGGGGGCCGGAGGCGGAGGGTTTCGTGGATTAGGTAGTCGAGGTAGGGGATTGCTTTGGCTTTTTGGTAGGTCCAGGTGTCGTAGCCGTCGGGGAATTCAGCTTTGACGATGCGTTGGAGTTTGTGGTATGCCTCGGGGTATTTAACCATGAAGTAGAGGCTGAATAAAGGGGTCAGCTATTCATTCGAAGCACAAGGCTGAGCAGGATGTGAAGATGGATCTCTTACAAGTTTGTAAAGCCAATGCCAACGGTATCACTACACAAGGGTAAGCTGTCAGTCCGACTGGTACGACCGAGGGCCGCACAACAACGAGACTGACCTTCCAGCAGAGATGAGGGTACGGGCATCCTCCCTAATTGCCGATTGAGTGGGCGGAGCTGATCGATCGCCTGCTTGCTGAGCCTGGATAATCCAGGACATGACATCGTCTGCAGGCCGGGTCTTGTTCGCGGCTTTCTCCAAAGCCAGTTCGTCCTGCTTCAGCTGAAGCTGTTCGTAGCACCAAGAGGCAAAGTTTTCGAACTTTCCTGTGGCGCCTGGAATCACCCGCAGCATATTCATCAGCCATGGGAGAGTCGTCACGAGCCCCGCTGTGGCCATGGCCCAGTGCAGCCCATCCACGGCGGGGTGTTCGATCCCGGTTCTGTCAAGAATCGTTTAGTCACTGGGGGCCTATCCATTTTCTGCCACCATCAAAGAGTGTAATGAAATCTCTCACTTTAGCATGTCAAATTGCATGGAGAAAGCAATATCACCCATGACATCCCAGGCATAGAAAATTGTGTCCTGTGTCACGTTGATCGGCTTGCCAGTGCCAAATCTCGCCATGAGCTGGTCCACCTTCTCTTTCACGCGGCCCTCATAGGTTGGAAGAGCTGTTGGAAAAAGTCAGACCGATACAATGGGTGCAATACTAGAGTTGGGACCACTGTACCTCTAAATCCAAGCCCCTTGTCCCAGGGCTTCCTCCGGGTCCCGTGCTTGGCCTTATCCCGAACGTTTTCGATGCCCACTCTGTCCGGATCCGCCGAATTCTGGTCGTACCAAGTTCCCTTTGTACATTTTGAAGTTGGGCCGTATATGAGGTCCACAGCCGAGGCGCGGGTGATAGTCAGCTCCCGCGGTCCTGTGCGCACAAAGTCCCCATATCGGGCGTGGAGCTTCTGGACATGAAGATGGTATCTCATGCCGGTGCCAGCCATGGACGCAAAGCTATGCCGTTGAGGGTGAGCAAAATGTCTTTCACGTTGAATAAGACGTTTGTGAGGGTTTGTCTACTTCGTTCAGCCACCCCTCGTCACTCACTTACTGATACAAGTTCGACAGGCGAGCCGCGAAAGGACCTGCGAAGCGTCGGAGCCGGTGGAAGAAAGCCCGGTAGACCAGCATGCTGCCGAAAAGGCCTATGAGGAATGCAAGGCCAGCCGACCAAGCCTGCAGAATGGCGTCGGCCAGGCCATAATCAGCCGAGAGGATGTATCCCGCAATAATGCCGCTGATCACGCTGCAGAAGGTGATCACCATTTCCCATCCGTGGCTGTCGACCTCGTATCCACGGATGGTCTGGTGGCACAGAATACCGAACACCATGGCAGAGGCAACCACGGACTCCCACGACGACAGGAGGACTGTAGCTAAGCTAGCCATGACGTTGGAAATTGTGACGAGTGCAGAGACGAGACTTGCCAGCGGACGGACGATACCTCCTGCTTCGAACGATGAAAACTGACAGAAGAGTTGTGGGAATTTGCGTATGTCAAACCATAAATGGTATGTATTCACTGTTACTACTGGAGAGAATAAATTCCTTATGATTGGATACTGGAGGTAATATCCTCCAATGTGCGAAAAAGTCGACTTCGACTTATCGAGCCCAGGTTGTCTGTGAATTCGTCTACGCCCCGTGGGATATCGATATCCGCCCAACATACGGCGCAGCTGTCAGCCTCCTCCATGCTCCTGAGTCCTGACCCTCGGGTAGGCTGCTGAGGATGAAAATGGCTCGCATGGTAGTAGATTATTTCTGTCGCCGTGAAACTGCGGAGCATAGGCGGAGATAAATCGGAAATTTATTCACGGGATATTCAACCCCTTGGTGCACCCTATTTTCTCACAACTGTGTCAGCAATCTTTGCTCTCTGTCACTTGCTTGGGCACGGAGCTGCGATTATTGAACTCGGAGTACTTCGACGACTAGCAACGAGCGGAAGGATCATTCGCACAAGGGTTGGTCATGTCAGCAACATGCTTTCGCGCCGGGGATATAGCGATATATCCCCCGACGGCAAAACTGAACGGAAGGATTCGAATAATATTGTCGGCCAGTAAATACTGCGTGTCAGATACACGCAGGCTGCCAGGCAGACCCAGGGACTTGGTCAACCGACACAGTCAGGCTACCGGATAACTACCTACAGGGGATGTTATACCAACAAGAGGCCATTCTACTTCGTGAAGTATTATCCCGATTCCACAAACGGTTACTTGGAAAGCGATCATCCTCCAGGGCTATAGGCCATTACCCTGAGCAAAAGAACACACCGGGCCGTGTCGGCTCACTAAATCCGTGGGCCTGGCAAGTGAAATCAGACCACTACGTTGATTAAAAAGTACTTCACTGCATATATCTGTCAAGAGGATAGTACTGTCAGGTCGCACATTACAATTTGGTAGAGTAAGCCGTTACGAAACCTTACATGTGCCTCCTTCTCCGAAAAGTCGACGTGAATGGGGTGGGCGAGCTTCGCCAGCCACAGCATACTCAAGCTACCAGATCATAGATTTCGCATGGCTACAGATGTGCAAATATTATAAAAAGAATTTCTCCTGGTATCAATCTGTGTCTGTTCTATTAATATGATACCGCCTGTCCCTCACTGCTTCTGAACATGCGAAATCCAACGGGAAGACGTAGCTAGTTACAACGGGAAGGACGCTTTCGAATAGAAGCTCGGCCAGTGACATGCACAATCTTGGGATGGAGATTTAGTTATACCTGAAGAGTGATGGGATTCATCTTATCTAAAAAGAGCAAAAATCCTGAATACATATTTGACGTACTTCATTCGTTATCATACCTAGGTAGGCAATAAAATGTGAGAATGCCGGGTATTGTAATGTCGCCTGGCATGACAGGCCAGAAGCCACCATGTAGTAGCAAACGAAATCAAGCAATATGGGAACGAAACGACAATGAGTTGTATGACCCATGAATTGTAAACAGGTGGTACTACTTCTGCGTGGCCTCGTATCATACCTAGCTTATATCAGCGGATACTTCCTCGCCGCCAAACTCAACTCGCCACGACCTCCCGCAGGAGCAGTTTGCCCGTATCCCCCATAGTCTCAATAAGGCGCCCCCGAATATGATCTCCCACCACAGTCTCGACGCCGGAACCGTCAAGAGACTGAGCTTTCAGCTTGAGGTTGCCGTTGAGGAAGAAGGCGATGCTGTGGCGATGCTTCTCTCGGTTGGTCAAGACGCGATGACGGGCGCTCCGATAGTAGCCTCCCGTGTATTTCTGCATCATATCGCCCATGTTGATGACGAAGCCGTCCTCGACCACGGGGACAGGAACCCACTGCCCCGCTGGAGGGTAGTACACTTCTAGACCTGTTGTGCCCGGCTCCTGGAGAAGGATAGACACGCAGCCGAAGTCGGTGTGGTCGGCGACTGGGGCGTTAAAAGTCTCCATGTCAGCGAGATTTCACCTTCTATCACAACGTATGAGAACTCACCTCCGAACTGACGAGCGTCCTGTTGTGGCACAGGGCCGTAGTGGAGAAATCGCATTGGGATGGACGGCTTCTCGAGAAGCGAGTCGAAGACGGAAGGCGGACAACCCCATTCCTTGGGGAGACCCTCGGCTAGAATACCGAGTATGTCCTTGACCAGCTCCATCATCCTGGCCTGATACGCCATGACGCGGTCCTGAAACTTTTCCTTGGGCAAGCTCGCTGGCCATAAATTCGGACCGGTTGAGAAAGATCCACAGTCTGGGTCATCCTCAGGGACTTCTCTGCCCACCATGAATGTCTAGAGAGAGATGACTTAGTACCCACCGGAAATGACAAGTACACGATCAGATCAGTGGACTAAGGTATGGTGATGCAAACCTCCTTGGTGTCAGGCAAAAGGCCTTCATGATGTGTCTGGATTCCAGGAGCCTCGTAGCCCCGGAAGGAGCGGCCAACAGACTTCTTGATCGAAACGTCCATCTTCTCGTCCTCGGAGAGGGCGAAAAACATCTTGTTCACACCAAAAGCCTCACGTAGGACCTCCGTGGGGATGCCGTGACCGACGAGGTTGAAGAAGCCGTAAACATGGCACGCGTTGCTTACAGCCTCGACAATCGCACGGCGAGCCTCCTGTGAGCAGTGCGGGTCAAGAGCTGCGCTGATATCGACCGTTGGGATGGTGATGGACTCTGTCAGGCTAGCCATGGTGACCTATGGGTTTGTAATACGATGATAAGTGACCTGGATAACGTGCAGACGTCGCAAGAAGGGTGTGTGGGTTTGACTGCGCAGTGGTCATGGCGACACCAAGCCTATGCAACTGTTCCACGGATCTTCTCCGATGCTGTGCTTTATACAAATGAGAGTGATCACGGCTTCTTCATGCACACTAAATCGCCCAATGTGACAAAACGGGGCAAGGATGGCAAGAATAATTGTTTCCATTAAGGCTCTGTCCCTGTGCAAGGGTAACTGTGAATATCTGGCCGGGCAAATGCGAGGATAGGGCTGACATTGCTCGGCCGATTCGGACAATTTAACCCTGAGCTACCAAGATCTAGCATAAATAATACCCTTGTACAAGTCTAGTGACTTCAGACATAATCTTTAAATAGCTTCATCTGTTTAAGGTAAACCCAAGCCGTCAAATTTGCGTACTGTGCATGATAAGGTTACTGCCAGCCGTTTCCTATCTCTTGTGTGTCCAAATAACTTCGTGCTCGAGTTCTTACCTGTTGGCCTCAAAGTCCACCAAAGTACTCAAAAAAATGACTTCCAAGATTCTGGTGCTTATTACTGGCGCTAATACTGGCTTGGGTGAGTAAGAGTCCACCCTCTCTCTCCACACACTCATGCCCTCCACGCACTCACCAGTGCAATTACCCTTCAGGCCTCGAGATAGCCAAAGCCCTGTTTGCCCGAACTGACACCTATCACATCCTCATTGGCTGCCGTGGTGATCTCAGTCGTGCAACGGACGCTATATCCAAACTCCAGGAACTATCGCCCAACAGTTCATCAACGGCTGAACCGCTATCTGTCGATATCACGTCGGACGAATCCATCGCCACAGCATATGAACAAGTGAAAAGCAAGTTCGGTTATGTCGACGTACTAGTAAATAATGCCGGTGAGTTCGTTCCTGACTCCTTTTTCAGCTTTGAGTTGAAGTGTGGCTGACGCCGCCTTCTGAACAGGTGCCGATCTCGACAAAGCCGTTGAATCAGGTCAAGTCACACCGCGCAACGGCTGGAACCAGACATACGACGTGAATGTGACGGGGACGCACTTGTTCACTTCCGCCTTCGCGCCGCTGCTGCTCGCTTCCAAGGCACAGACGCCACGCCTCGTCTTCATCACCAGCGGGCTGGCGTCGGTCACAGAGCTTACGAACGGGACGTGTCCCAAATATGCGCTCGCTCCGGCCAGGGAGTGGCCGAAACCCAAGACGCTGTGGCTCGCATACCGCGTGAGCAAGAGTGCCATGAACATGCTTGTGGCAGAGTGGGGACGGCTGCTGCATAATGACGGTGTCGCGGTGTTCAATATCTCTCCCGGGTTTCTGAACACGGGGCTGGGTGATGATCGTACGACTGGCGAGAAGCGCAACAAGACTGTCTTGGGAGCTATCGACCCCGCGATTGGTGGCGGGTTTTGCGCGGATGTGGTTGAAGGGAAAAGGGACGACGAGGCTTGGCCCGTGGTGGCATTGAGGAAGGATGCTGTGCAGCCGTGGTAGACATCTGGACAGTCATGGTTGGAACTTACAGTATAGCTCTCCTGACTTTTCAGACAACGTTTTTGAGCTCGTGGTCCTTCGACTCTAGTCCTAGATTGGTGAATCACGGGCGATGCCAGTGAACCATGGACTCATTATATGACCAATCATGCCACCGTCAACGGGTAGTGTACTACAATGGATTGGTCGATTTTCCTCATGGGGGTTTCTACTAAGGGTCACTAGGCTCGCAAAGAAGACTCTGGGATCTGCATATACGGCAGAGTTCGCCCAAATTGCCTTCATTATACGTATACGACTGATTACCTGACACATAATAAACTGTGATGCAATTGCACCTTTGTTTGGGGCATCGTGGCCGGTAAAAATGGGCAGCGAGGGTGCTCAATCACAGATCCTAGGCTTACCCAAATTATTACTGAACGTGTTTTCGAACGGTTCGGCCCGTGATGATGAGGCTTATCTTGGTACAGTAATGTATTGTAACCCAAGGGAGGGCTACTTTTCGAGTTGGGATGAGCGTGAAGATTATGTCCGAGAAAAATAGTCACCGAACCCACTGTGGTCCCCGTCTGCGGTCAGATCTTGAAATGGATGCCCTCTATTTATTGCCTCGGTACTAAAACACAATGTCATTGAATTCCTCACTCGTCTATCCGGCCTAATCTTTATTCTCTGAAGTTCCTGTACCAAAATTCACCAACAGCTTCATTCTTCACAATCCCTGCCGCCACCAAGAAAATATGGCGACAGCACTCGAAGCCAACTGGCTCGTTCAAGTCCCGGACAAGCCTGGCGTGCAAGTTACACAGGCGCGTCAGGCCGATCTGGCCGCCCACATGGCCTACAACAAAATACACATCGACGCAGGCCGCATGGTCCTGGCGGGCCCCACCGTCGAGGCCCATCCTGATGGCTCCGGAAAGCCACCTACCATCACGGGCAGCGTCATGGTGTGGAAGACAGCCAGCGAAAGCGATGTGTATACATGGTTGGGCGACAACCCCTACGCGACCAACGGGGTCTGGGATCTCGAGAAGGCGAGATGCACACCATTTCTGTGCGCAGTCAGGAAGGCGATATAGGCCGTAAGATGGCAGGGTTTCGAGTAATGGCGTGAGCGGCGGAATGGACTCGGGTTGTGGCTTGGAAAAGTGAGACTCGGGTACTAAAATACTAAGTCGATATGGGCAACTCGCCGAGAATGTCAGCGTCCACCCAATCAGCAACAAGTTCCTATCTGTCCATTTGCAGAGTCGACGGATATGGAAGGCATGCCCTTGGTACTACCACAATTGCCAAAAGAATCACGATGCCTGCGTGCGTCGCATGTATACGGACATACCATAGGTACCTGAGGTCTAAGCAATTCGATCGGAATTGTGCTTCAACTATGACCTCAACAGGACACATGCAACACAGCGTGCAGAGGCCGAGTATTTTTCTAGCACATATGTTTCTCAAATTGTATCTCCCGAGTCCTCGGCTTGAGCATCTGCCGAGGCAAACTACAATACATAGCCATGCTCCTTGCCAGCGCCGTTGACGCCTTCAAGCCGCGCATCGTATTCCGCCACAGTTTGCTGCATCATATCGTCCACATCGAAATTCCAAATTTTATACGACCGGTCCCGGATCTCTTCGAAGCACGTCTCGGCCTTGACCCGCCGCTTTAGATCCGCCCACTCTGGTTGGTGGTACAAGTCACAAACGCGGCGACTACTGTTGACAAGCCACTGTGTACGCTTTCGGCGCACAGCGTCGAATGTCTGGAACGCCGTTTCGAGGGCGTGGCCTAGGTCGTGCTTTCCAGAGGAGTCTTGGGCTGTGTATTCCTTGCTGGCCTCAGCCAAGAGCAAGTTGAGGCAAAGGGCGTCTTCAACCTGTCGCGATACGCAGCATCAGCTTCATCCGCAGGTAACCGAGGCAAGTTCTCGAGGTGAGTTGTTTGCGTGCACTTACCCCGAGACAGGCTCCCGCTCCGTGATGTGGACTTGACGCATGAGCTGCATCACCTGCAACACATACCCGACCGGCATTGTAATGAGGCGCGGGAGAGTCGCCCAGGTCAAACAAAGCCCATTTGCTCAGCTTTTCGGGCAGCAATCCCACCAGACCCAACACCGTGGGGTGCCATCCCTTCAGCGCGGCCCGGACGTCGTCCCGGGTGCCTTCAGCCACCATGCTGCTGTCGTCCGAAGCAGGCCATGGCTCTGGATCGGAGAGGAAGACCACGACATTAAGCATTGTGTTGTTTGCCACGGGGTAATGGGTCAGATGGGCGCCGGGCCCGACATGGTGGTGGAAGTTACTGGCTTTCCAAGCCCCCAGCACCTCGATTGCTTGATCCATTCGTACCAGACCTCGGTATGCCACCTTGTGCGTGTATTGTGCATATGAGGCCTCATGGTTGGCGCCAAATAGGTACTTGCGCACACGCGACTTGATGCCATCACACCCGATGACTGTGTCACGGACGTATTCGAGTTAGCAGTCTTTCACTTGGCGGTATTCCAGACCACTCGGACGAGTACGACACGCTATGGCAATCATGATAATATTCACACATACCGGCATCAGCTCCAGTCGTCGTCCCATCAACAAAGGAGAGGGTCACTCTTCCGTTATCTTTCTCCTCCACCCTCTCCAGGCGCTTGCCAAACTCAACCACGCCGGGCGGGATGTCTTTGGCCAGCTCTTCAAGGAACTGGTCGCGTCGACAGCCTCGGAAGCCAGCACCCCCAATCTGAGCCAGCGGCCGCTGGTAGCTGAGATCGTCAGGGCGATGCTGGTTGTAGCCGTCTATGAAACGCAGGTAGTCACTCTCATCATCTGCGTCCGAGACAGACACGGCACCGCAGCGTGCGAGAGCCAGAGTGATTGCAGGATCCACAAGCTCCACTAGAGGAAGAGCACACTTGTTCAGCTAATAGCCACGATATCAGGACAACAAGGATGAGATGTATTGGTCTTAATAATTGGGGCGCCGTGAATGCGGACGAGAGAGTGTATAGGCAGAAACAGCAGAGAGTGGTGGTACTGTACGCACTGCAGCGACGCGCACAGTCGGAAAACGCAATGCCAGCTCCGACCTCACGGAAACCAGCTGCCTGCTCGTAGACCCGCACCGAAATCTTCTGTCGTGTCAAGCCAAGAGCGAGGATTATGCCGACGATGCCACCTCCGACGATGGCAATGTGCATATCCTGTCTTGGACGGGAGCTGTCAACGACAGAGTGAAAGGCGGGCATGGCGATGAAGTGGAGTTCGGAACGCCCTCTGGGCAATGGGGGTTTCAGAGTGGTTGGAAGACTTGAAAAAATTCGGCGGAGCCATCAACAGACAATACTCTTTTGAGTTTTGGACGGATAGAATGTAATTGATGGCAAAGCTACGAAGAGATTGGGACCTCCAGGGCTATCACTTTCTCGATTAAATACAAGAAGCTGCAAAGATGCCCCGCAACCTAACGTCCCCTAGATTTGTGTTGGGCGATGTTGTGAAGGTCTACCTAGGTACTGATAGATATTCAGCCAGGAAGGAAGTTTACAAAAGGAACCCTGGCCCTCGGACCACTTTTCCCATCATGCTTCCCAGGAAATTGTATTCGCCGGGTAAAGACATATGAACCGCTATGATGGGAGCGGCACAGCGCCATGTCAGATTTTCGGAGCTTACAGATTGAGTAAGCGCTGATGTCAGGCTTGAAAAAAAAAAGATAACAAAATAAAAACATCCCGAAGGAAGTATGCAGATAGAAAAAGGAATGAGAACAAGGAAGATGGTGGCATGGCGATTTGTAAACTTACTATCCGCGGATAGCCAGATGTCCAAGACGATGTCGAGCAAATATGAAGAAAAAAAGACCCCTACACGTTGAAAAGAATGATAATTACGATATGTGAAGCGATGAGATAGAACACACAAGCCACAACACATAAGCTTTTTCCGAGACAGCTGCAAATTGTCCCTTGGTGTTCAATTCCAAAGTCTCTCCTCCCTCTGCCCCACCATTCAACATGGCAGACAGAGAGAAGGCCACGATACGAAACAGCGGCCCACTGCTGCTGTTTGGGCCCATTCCACTGTCCTTTGATGCATCAACTCTCAATACCTTGCGCGAGACAGTTGCAGAGCATGACGACAACGACTGGCTCATAGACTTGATCAGGACGCTGCCACAAGCTTGCGGGACAGCTCTGTCACAACTACCCTCCTCGCACCAAGCAACAGGACGTCTCGCTTCCCAGCAACTCACTGAAGTCACCACGGCATTCACCTCGGCACGACCTCTTGACAGCGTCACCTTCCCCCTGCCCAACACCGTCTTGATTCCTCTTGGCGTCGTCGCACAGCTGGTGCAATATGCCGAGTTCACACAGCAGACGAGCGTCGGTGGTATCAGAGAAGCACTGGGACTGTGTACGGGATTGTTGAGCGCATTTGCTGTGGCGAGTGCTCATGACACTTCCGAGTTGCGGAGATATGGTGCCGCCGCCGTCCGACTCGGACTGCTCGCAGGCCTGGTAGTCGATTGCGAGAATCAGGCGTCGAGCAGCGCGAGAACGCGATGTCTGAGCACAGCGTGGAGCTCGGGAGAAAAACGTGATGAGATGATGAACGTGATAAAGGAGTTCAGCGAGGTAGGTCCAACTTTTGCCATTACCGCCGATTGCCACCTGCTGACAGATAGATGCTCGCCAGGCGTATATCTCGGTTCACTATGACAAAAACCGTGCCACCATCACCACCAGCGCAGAGAGCGTATCCGATCTGACCCGCCGGCTACAAGACGCGGGCCTCAGCGCGTCGGAAATCGGTCTCTACGGCCGCTTCCACTCTACTGGCAACGACAAGTCGCGAGCGGTCCTCGTGGATCAACTCATCGACTTTTGCAACTCACCCGCCGGAGCCACGTTTCGCCTGTCAGATGCCGTGAGTACGGCGACGCCCACGCGAGGAAACGGCAGCCATGGCAGCGTTCTCACCCAGGGCGCGCTGCACGCTCACGCTCTGCGATCCATCCTCCTCGAGCCCGCTCAGTGGTTCGATACCTTCTCTGCCGCCATCCAAGAGAGTGAGGACAAGGGACTAAGACCCGAGATCGTCGAATTCGGCCACGAGCGCAGCGTGCCTCCCTCCCTCGCCCTCAGGCTCAACATCGTCAGCCCGCAAAGCAAGCCGGACCGCCGCGCCGACCCTGCCCGCGCATGGCTCAACAGCGACATCGCCGTGGTCGGCATGTCGTGCAAGGTGCCCGGGGCCGACAGTCTTGACGACTTCTGGGACCTTCTGGTGGCCGGGCGGTCGCAGCACCGAGAAATCAGCCGGGATCGGTTCGACTTCGAGGACACGCTCTTCCGCAGTACCGAAGATGCCAACATGAAACGCAAGTGGTTTGCGAACCTGGTTGACGGGCACGATCACTTCGATCACCGCTTCTTTAAGAAATCCGCCCGCGAGAGCGCTTCGATGGATCCGCAGCAGCGGCATATCCTGCAGGTCGCGTACCAGGCGGTCGAGCAGAGCGGCTACTTCAACCGTGGAGACACGGGGATGAACAACGTGGGCTGCTTCGTTGGCCTATGCCTGGGCGATTACGACAGCAACGTTGCTTCCCACCCCGCGAACGCCTTCACGGCCACGGGGAACCTGCAGGGCTTCATCTCGGGCAAAGTCTCTCACTTTTTCGGCTGGACGGGCCCGGGACTTACGATCAACACGGCGTGTAGCTCGTCTTTGGTCGCTGTCCATCAAGCGTGCCAGTCTATCTTATCCGGCGAGTGCGAGGCCGCGCTTGCTGGTGGCACGCATATCATGACCTCGGCAACATGGTTCCAAAACCTGGCTGCGGGCTCATTCTTAAGTCCTACGGGCCAGTGTAAGCCTTTTGATGGTAAGGCGGACGGGTATTGTCGCGGCGAGGGTGTCGGTGCCGTGTTCTTGAAGAAGATGAGCAAAGCTGTTGCCGATGGGGACTCGATTCTCGGCGTGATCGCTGCGACGGGTGTTCAGCAGAATCAAAACTGCACGCCTATTTTCGTCCCTAACGTACCCTCGTTGGATAGCCTGTTTACCAAGGTAATGGCCAAGGCCCGCGTCAAGCCGGCTCAGATTTCTGTCGTCGAAGCCCATGGCACTGGCACCGCGGTCGGCGACCCAGCTGAGTACGACAGCATCCGCAAGGCCCTTGGAGGTGCAAACCGCGGGCCAACAAACGAGCTGATGGTCAGCTCTGTCAAAGGGCTTGTTGGCCACATGGAATGTGCCTCGGGCATCATAAGCCTGATCAAGATCCTGCTCATGCTGAACAAGGGCACGCTGCCGCCGCAAGCCAGCTTCGAGACGATCAACCCAGCTCTCAAATCCACCGCGGCCGATCATATGTTCGTGCCCACTCGCGCCCAGCCTTGGAAGGCTGATGGCGAGTTTCGTGCTGCCTTGATCAATAATTACGGCGCATCAGGGTCCAATGCTTCTGCGGTCATCTTACAGGCCCCTTCCACGAGCTCTAGGGCCGTCATGAAGTTGCCAGTCGGCATCAAGCATCCCTTCTGGTTCACTGGCTTCGACAACAAGAGCTTGCGCCGCTGTGTCCAAACCTTCAGAAGATGGCTCGCTCAGTCCGGAAAAGACACGCCGCTCGCCAGCCTGTCTTTCAACGTCGCCCACCAGAGCAACCGGACTTTGGACTCTAGCTTGGTCCTCACTGCCCGGTCTATAGAGGAGCTAGACCAGAATCTGGCTGCTTTTGGGAGAAGCGGACACATCAACAACTCCAAGGCATCAACAACTTCCTCGAAAGACTCACCAAGAGTCATCCTCTGTTTTGGCGGCCAAATTTCGACTCAAATCGGTCTCGACCCTCAGGCCTACAGCAGCATAGCACTTGTGCGCAAGTACCTGGACTGTGTCGACGCCGTCGTGCAATCTTTGGGACGCCCGAGCATATTCCCCGGGATATTCGAGCGCACACCGTCCGCGAGCACCGACACGGTCCAGCTCCAGACCATGCTTTTCGCCGCCCAGTATGCCTGCGCGCGAAGCTGGATCGACTCGGGTGTGAAGCCCACCGCAGTGACAGGCCACAGCTTCGGCACGCTCACGGCGCTGTGTGTGTCGGGCATCCTCTCACTGGAAGACACGATCAAGATGATCGTGCGCCGGGCCAGCCTAGTACGAGATGCCTGGGGACCCGACAGGGGCGCAATGATGGCCGTGGAAGGGGATCTCGAGAATGTGCAGCAGCTCCTCGCCGACGCGTGCAGGGACCGCTCGCGCAGGCCCGCCACCATCGCCTGTTACAACGGCCCGAGGAGCTTCACCCTCGCGGGACCGACGGCGGCCATCGACGCAGTGGCTGCGCAGTTGGAGGCCGAAGGCGGTAGATACAGAATCGCCAAGTCCAAGAGGCTCAACGTCACGAACGCCTTCCACTCTGTGCTCGTCGACCCGCTTCGTGATGCCCTGGAGCAGAGCGCGAGGGGACTGACCTTCCGCAAGCCCGCAATTCCCATCGAGCTGGCGACGGAGCACAGCACGAGCGCGAACGAGCTGACTGGGCAGTTCGTAGCTGACCATATGCGCAACCCCGTGTTCTTCCATCACGCGCTCGAAAGGCTGGTGCAGAAGCACGGTGGCCCTTCCAGGCCATGTATCCTCCTCGAGGCGGGCACCAACTCGACCATCACCGCCATGGCGGCCCACGCCCTTGCCGGCGTCAGCAGCAAGGGCACTTTCTCGTTCCACGCTGTCAACATGGCAAACTGCGACGATGGGTGGGACAAGTTGACTGATACTACCGTGGCGCTCTGGAAGGCTGGCTTACGCGTTCAACATTGGGCGCACCATGGAGCTCAACGGCAGTACCAGGCGGACCTGAAGCCGCTGCTGCTGCCTCCATACCAGTTTGACCCCGAGTCGCGGCATTGGATGCAACTCAGGGTGCCACCCAAGACTTTACCGCCTGCGGTCATGAAGGAGAAGGCCACCGAAGAGAAGCAGCCAGAAGGCCTCCTGACTCTCATCAGCTTCCAGGACGGCGCGGCCCAGAGACAAGCACGCTTCCGAGTCAACACATTCTTGGACAAGTACCAGCAACTACTGCGAGGCCACCTTACTCTGGAGACGGCACCCATCTTGTCGGCCACCCTGCAAATCAACCTCGTGATTGACGCCATCTCAAGTGTCCGTCCCGAGTACCGAACCACACGGCGCCAGCCTCAAATTCAAGACGTGGAGTATTCGTCGCCCGTCTGCTTCAACTCAGCACGCACCCTGTGGGTGGAGGTCACCAAAGCTAGTGACGCACCAGCATGCACAAGATGGCGATTCGAGGTCTTCAGCACCGCCGCCGACACCCAGGCTCGGGTGCTGCACACGAAAGGAGCAGTGGTCTTCAGCGGCTCGGACGATCCAGCGTTGAAGAGCCAGCTGGCGCGTTACGAGCGCCTTTTCGGCCACAGCCGACCTCTGGGTCTTTTGCGGAGCGGCGGCGATGCCGACGAAGTCCTCGGCAACCGCAGCATCTACCGCATCTTTGCTGAGATCGTCGACTACGGAGACGAGTTTCGCGGACTGCAGAAGATGGCCTGCCGCGCCAACGAGACGGCAGGTCATGTCGTGCGCGTCAACAAGGACCCCGAGGTGTGGTTCGACCCACACCTTGCGGACACGTTCTGCCAGCTGGGCGGGCTGTGGACGAATTGCATGACAGAGCGCAGCAAAACCCATGTCTATCTCGCGAATGGCATCGACCAGTGGATCAGGTTGCACCCCGTTGCGAAACGGCCGGAGACCTTCGATGCTTTTGCTGTGACACATCGAGCATCGGAGCAACTGTCGTTGACCGATGTATTCGTGTTTGATGCCGCCAACGGGGCTCTGGTCGAGGCCATCCTCGGAATCGCATACGTCAAGATTCCAAAGCAATCCATGGAAAAGCTGCTCGTCCGCTTGACGGAGCCCTCGTGGATAGCCGCTGGTAAGACTCTGCCATCAGCCGCGGCGTCAACTATTCGGGATCCACCTGTTGCTGCCCTGAAGGAGGTAGCTCAGGGAAGAATGGAAAACGCGTTGGACCAGCTGTTTCCACCCGCAATGGGGACGTCCAACGATCCGAAGCAGTCGAGCCAGTCCGGAGCGCCTCCAGGGGGAGAGACGTCCCTGCCAAAAGGCCAAGCTCTAGAGCTTCAAGCCCTGATCGACAGGGTGAAGGCGGTGATCGCAGACTTGTCAGGCCTAGAGATGGCAGAAATCAAAGACGACAGCGAACTAGCCGACCTCGGCATCGACTCCCTAGCCGGTATGGAAATGGTGAACGAGATCGAGGCGGCTATGAAGGTGAGGTTGCCCGAGGCCGAGATCCTCGCGGTTGTCGACATGCCCGGCCTGATACAATGTGTAGCAGGCGCCATGGGCGTCAAGATCGGCGGGGCCGCCCACACTCCCACTCTCGAGCATAACCCGGCCGATGACTCGGATAGCGACACGCCCAGCATCTCGTCTTCCTCCGCCTCGGACGGCGCAGCGGCCAAGACCAACACGAACCTCAGCACCCCGTCTCCCGAGACATTGTCGGATGCCGACAAGGACGAGAGAGAATTCAGCCTCCCCCTCGCATTGGTAATGGACGCCTTCAGTGAGACCAAGGCGCAGACGGACTCCCAGATCGCCGACATGGGCCAAGCGGGCTACTGCGCCGAAGCGCTTCCCCGGCAGAACGAGCTGGCTGTCTTGCTCACGCTCGAGGCCTTTGAGGCGCTGGGTGCCGGGTTCCGCGACGCGCGACCTGGCGAGCGGCTCCCGCGCATCCGACACGCCGGCGAACACGAGCAATTCGTGACGCACATGTACGAGGTGCTGGAGAGGGAGACGCAGGTCGCGAAATTAGATGGGCACGGAACCGCCGTCGTCATGACCAGGACGGCTGTGCCGCTGCCGGTGAAGAGCAGCAACGACCTTTTCGAAGAGCTCCTCAGGAGCCATCCCGACCAGGCCTGTGCGAACAAACTTACCTACTACGTCGGCCAGAACCTCGTGCGCGTGCTCACGGGTGAGACGGACGGTGTGAAGGTCATCTTCGGCAACAGCGAGGGCAACGCCCTCGTCAGCGAGTGGTATGCCGAGTGGCCGCTGAACCGGGTCTTGATCGCCCAAATGGAAGACTTCTTCGCGGGGCTGGCGGCCAAGATCCAACAAGCCACCGCCTACGGAAACGGGCTCAGCCACAGCAAGCCGCTGCGTATCCTGGAGATGGGCGCCGGAACGGGCGGAACCACCAAGAGAATGCTGCCGCTGCTGGCCCGCCTAGGCTTGCCGATTGAATACACCTTCACGGACCTCGCGCCGTCTTTCGTGGCGGCGGCGCGCAAGCGGTGGGCCAAGGAATATCCGTGGATGAAGTTCCGGGTCCATGACATCGAGAAGGCGCCCGCGGCTGAGCTGGAGGGCTCGCAGCACTTTGTCATTGCGAGCAATGCGGTCCACGCCACCAAGTCGCTGTGCGGGAGCACGTCGAACATCCGCAAAGTGTTGAGGCCCGATGGCTGCCTTGTTCTGATGGAGATGACGCGCACGCCGTACTGGGTCGACCTCATCTTTGGTCTCTTTGAAGGGTGGTGGAATTTTGTGGACGGCCGGCAACACGTGTTGGCGCATGAGAAGCGGTGGGAGACGGATTTGCAGGCGGTTGGGTACGGGGCTGTGGCCTGGACAGCCGGTGGAACATCAGAGAGCGAGATCCAGAAGGTCATATTGGCTGCTGCCAATCCAGAGAGCCGGTGAGTAATGGCGTTTTCGGAGTTTGTTCTTGGTGTCATGTGGGTGAATACCTATGACAGGGGCCGCTGATTGCATTGATCGTCGTGTACATACCTGCAAGTGTGTGGCATGTAATAGACCTCGAATACATGGAGCTCCTGACTGCTTTTCTCTGCGTTGTCATGTTGTGGTTCGTATGCTGAACATTCCTTTTCATCACGAACAGCTCCGAACAAATGCCGGTGCCACCCAGCTCAAGGCACGAAAACATCCATGCATGTCGTCGTACGGCCGACTCCGAAGAGCGCGAAAGAATCGTCGCCAAGTATGTGCTGGAATTGACCAAGGATTTCAACGAGGCAATGTCTCGAGCCGCGAATGCAGGCCTCTCCCAGCGGAGCAGCCTCGAGCCCGCGTCCGACGCCAAATGCGTTTTAATCACCGGTGCCACAGGAGGCCTAGGAGCGCATCTGGTCGCTGAGGCCGCTCTGCGACCCGACGTGAGAAGAGTCGTGTGCCTCAACCGTGTGAACAGGAAACAAGACGCACGCACAAGGCAGATGCAAGCCCTGAGCAAGAAGGGGATCCAGCTTCCTGCAGAGGCCATGGCCAAGATCAGCGTGCTGGAGACAGACCTAGCCCATCCCACGGACATTGGTCTGTCCAAAGAGGACTATCACTCCTTGGTCGACAGTGTGACGCACATTGTCCACAATGCCTGGCTGATGCACTCCAAGTGGCCGGTCAAGCGCTTCGAGCCACAACTGCGCATCATGGCTCACATGCTAGACCTAGCTCGCCACATCGCAGCTCGGCGGCCCCAGGACTGGCGTGTGTCCTTCGAGTTCGTCTCCTCCATTGCTACCGTGGGCCACCACCCCCTGTGGACAGGAGCGCCGGTTGTACCCGAGGAACGCGTCCCCATCGAAAGCGTGCTGCCAACGGGGTACGGCGAGGCCAAGTACATCTGCGAGCGCATGCTGGACGCGACGCTGCACCGGCACCCCGAGCGGTTCCGCGCCATCGCCGTGCGCCTCGGCCAGGTTGCCGGGAGCGCAATCAATGGCCACTGGAACCCCACGGAGCACATCTCGTTCATGATCAAGTCGTCGCAGACCCTGGGGGCGCTGCCGGATCTGCCCGGCAGCATGGGATGGACTTGTGCGGACGACATAGCCCGTGCGTTGGTTGAGATGGCGACGCAGCCCGAGGGCGTGGCGCTGCATCCGATCTACCACATCGAGAATCCCGTCCGGCAACCGTGGTCCGAGACCATCGCCGTCCTGGCAGATGCAATGAGCACCACATCACGGGCCGGTGCGGTGGGCGTGGTTCCACTGGAGGAATGGGTGCGGCGAGTGCGAGAATGGCCACGGCGAGAGGACAATGTGGCGGACGGCGCGAATCCGGGGTATCTGCTGGTGGACTTCCTAGATGACCATTTCAAGCGCATGAGCTGCGGCGGTTTGCTGCTGGCAACGGCCAAGGCGAGGGAGCACTCTCCAACTCTCGCCAATGTGGGGCCGGTGAGGGAGAGCTTGATCAGATTGTACATTCAAAGCTGGAAGGACAACGGGCTCCTGTCTTGATGTAGAATGATTCTGGACCTGTAAAGTATAGACAATGGTTGGTGTACTGATCGTTTCCTCCACGTGTGTGTACAAGGACGGAATTTGGAGGTCAGAGCCTCGAAGGAAGTCCTGCGGAGGTCTTGTCTCAGGTTCAGCTGGTCCTGCACCCCTTTGCCTGGTGGGTGGATGAGCCGATGTCGTTTCGATGGAGGTGATCTTGCAGAAGACCCAGGCTTGTTTTCCATTTTGTTGTTTCCTTGACCCACGGATGGGTGCACAATACGCGACAGTTCACGCCACCGATAGATTGGGCATGAGCATCTTAGTATCTAGTCATACTGGAGTGAACCGATGGTGTCTTGGTATACGATCCTTGGTGAGCTCGTGGTCTGCTACGTTTGCTTCACATTTCACGCAGAATACTGCCAGAGACCCTTCGAGGCGATTGGCATCTTGACCCCAAATTGGGATCGTGTCTGACGCTTTCGTCCATTCCGACTACGACGAAAGCTCGATTCCTAGCCGGCACTGTCCGAGTGTGTTCGTTCGATTCCTGGATGGCAACCATGGAGGTCTCTTCCTCCAAGGCGTCTGAGACTGCCTGTATCTGGAAGACCACCGGCAAACGCAAGCGGAAACTCAACTTTCTGGTAGGCGCAGTGTTGTACAGTAGGCGAATGGCCTGATGAGAACACAGCGGCTGCCGATACCCTGAGACTCTGGGAGACCACTGTTCCATTTTTGGGGATGTAAATGCCGGACTTGCTTGCACAGCCTGGCAGCCGTCCGGCAAAAGGCTTGTCTTGTAATCAGGCCGTCTGATGTGTACGTATGGGCTCGCCTCAGGTAGAAGCCCGCTCCTTCCGCTCGCGCGCAATCTGCTGAAGGATCCGGCCCTGGCTTGTTCATGAGCGCAGCCAAGCGATCGTTGAATTCCTGGTTGACCTTCTTTTCCATCTCACAGAAGCGCTTGGGGGCCTCGTTGTGGATCTCGCCCAACTGTTTCTTCAACCGCTCCTCTTTCTGACGGCGGTTCTTGCGCGGCGCCGAACGATCTGCGTTGTTGCAGCTCGGTGAAGTGCGCCATGTAGTCCGGGCCGTACTCAGCGTACTGTAGGCCCCTCTGCTCCAAGGGCGGGAGGTCCGAGGCTTGCCACCGGGGCCAAAGAGTCGCGTGGTAGCTGGGTTCGTCGGCGGCAGGGTCGTTGCCGGGGGGGCGCCGTCTCCCGATGTGTAGTGGCGCACATGTGTGGCAGGTGTGGGTTTGTTGAAGCTGGGGCTGGCGAGCCCGAAGAAGCGCGCCGTCGTCGCGCCTGTGGGTGCATCGAACGTGGGTGCCGTGAATGTGGGTGCGCGTACGACGAGCGGGGTGTAGACGGCGCCGAGGGCGCATAATGAGCACTCGGAAGCGCCGTGCCTAAGGGCTTATATTTAAACCATAAGCTGGGGTTCTTATAGAGGACTGAAGACCGAGCACGGTAGAATGATTCTGTACTTAGGTAGTCTGGATCATATTTGCTGGCGGTCATACTGATTTTGAGTCAAGATTGCAAGATCCTTGCACCTCTCCTGACAAGAGCTGATACACTGTAGGCTTTTATTCAATATTTGCTGATAGCTTAGGTAGGACGAATACTACACGGGTGTAGAGCTGGTGATGCCATGCCTTCATGCTCCCCAGGTTGGTCTGCTGTCTCGCCGACGGTAACATGAACGACACCTGATTCCACGGGACATCACCCAGCCTCCCGGTTCACACGGTCAAGATGGCATCTTGTCGCAATTCACGGTGATGCTTTGGCGCATCGTATCCCACAAAGCCTCCTCGACCGTCTCCTTCGCGCACAGGAAGTCCGTCGTGAACGTAACGTCGACGGTGCCCCATTCGTCTATAGGCGACGCCTCAAAGTGCTTCGGGGAGCATCCCTCGGTGAGACGGGCCCGCAGTGCCCGGCCGTCCTCCTCGCCGCTCCAGATGTGGTCGTTGGGCAGGGTGATCTCCCAGTCGGCCCAGACGGCCTTGCCCCTGCCAGACGCCTCGAAGACGCACGCGGCAGTGGCCTCGGTTTCCTCAAAGTACTCGGGATCTTGCGGGTCGCAGGTGGGACAAAAGCCTGCGAGCACACACTATGCGGACCCATAGGTATGTCAGCTGAGCCGAGATGACAGAAGTGACGCGCTAGGTACGGGCAGTTGCGGGTGTGTTGCATACCTTTGCTAGCCCGAGCAGGCCAATAACCGATAGATGGCGTTCAGTCCTCATCTGGATTCTTGCTCACGAGCCCGGGGTGTTTCTTATAAGGTCTTGGAGAAAGGATCTGATGTTCTGAGGTTTGACTGATTCGTGTTTGTGAAGGGAAGCGGAGCGCGACGCTTCCAAGCTTGTTGTTGCACCAGCCCGATACAGTCCATATTGCAAGAGACCACGTCCCAACCCTTTGCTCCTGCCAAAAGCTCAACAGTTTGCACTCAAGAATGTCAGGAACAACCTATACACCCTTGCATCCGCCACAGCGTCTTCTGTTATGGGTCTACTTATGATCGATGCCAACAATACGCAACCTTAGAGGATCGAGGGTGCATAGACACATCCCAAACGGGCGGTTTGGGGGCCAGGCCTTTTCCCGCAGTGTCCAGACTAAGCAAATCCAATGGCAGGTACTCAAGGGGTTATCCGACCAGAAGCCAAGCTTGAAGCCCAAGTTTTCCATTGGAAAAGGCGCTATTCGACCGCTATCAGATCGTTCCACTTGTGGCACAGTGGCAAGGACACAAAAGACCTAGGAGCCGTTGCCAAATGGCAGTCTCAAGTCGCATCCAGATGACTGATGAGTTGATTTTTCCTTCTTCCTTTTTATTTCTTCTTTTCTTCCTTTTTTCTTCTTCTTCTTCTTCTTTTCTTCTTCTTTTTTCCTCCTTCTTCTTTATTTCTTCTTCTTCTTCCTTTTTTCTTTTTGACAAAGTCGTATGCACTTGTCGAGGCGAGAATTGAACAATCAGGCGAACGAGATTGAGATTGCAAGAGGGTCTCGGAGTCTGACCTCCACCATGATGAGCAACGCCGCGAGCTGCTGGCTCGCAGGTGGCGTTTCTCACCCACCTTGATCTGTGTTATTGCTGATAAATAAGCGATGACGCGGCTGTGCTAGATACAGGAGGTACCTAGGCATCCAAAATGTCATCCGCTACCTAGGTAGGTGTACGACTGAAGTTGCCAGGCGGGCCGGTCTGGGCGTGTCGAACCCCAGCTTGCGTGCCGGATGCGGTACAGCCGCAGGGTCCAGCAATACGATCCATTGACCGCCCCGAGACATGCGGACTTCTCACCCGTCAGATCCTACGGGACAAGGAATCTCTCATTTCGAGTCCAATCAACGAGAACAATCAGAGCGGCTGAGTGAGAGATGTGGCTGACATACATCAGCCGACCTGTCTTGGATGTAAGCGAGTTTTCCGAATGGGGCTGAATATTTCCGGGCGACGGAGCCACACAATTACAATAAAGGGCCCCTTGTTCTCAAAATCGACGTCCTCACTAATTAGTGCATTAGCACTATGGCCATGGACCGTACCTTGGCGACGACGGAGCTCCTGGAGCTAATTCTTCTGGAGCTTGATCCTCAAACAATACTTACGTCTGCAAACCGTGTCTGTCGAGAGTGGAACATGGTTATTCAGGATTCACCGAACCTCCAGATACTCCTCTTTTTCCGACCAGAGAAACAGCGGGCGGGCCCATCGTACCGCCGCATAGACGTACGCACAAATCCATTTCTCGAACGGAACCTGGAGTCCTTTACAGCTGTGCTGTCCAGGGCTTCGGTCTCACCAGCATATCTACTCCCCGAAGCCAGCTGGCGGAGAATGCTGGTACAACAGCCGCCGGCCAAGACAATCGGGGTGTGGAAAATCGAAATGGGCAGCTTCTTCGCCCATGGATTCGAGCACAGCATCGAGACCGTGGACTCTGAAAACGAGGAAGGTCTCCTCGTGCAGAACCTGTTGGACATCGCTCGGGCACGGCCAGGCGATGTCTGGAGCATATATACCGGAGAGGAGAGGAAAGGACAATTCGGCGAGGAGAGGAACTCTCTGTTTGTGCGGAAAGCAGGCGCAGTGGAAAGAGATACCATTTCGAAGCTCTGGAAGAATTCCGACATTGTGGTAAAACTGACCCGGTGGTCAGAAACCAGGCTGTGATACTATCATTGCACGCAACTCACGACATCATGGAGAATAAGTAGTTGGGGGTGGATCAGTTGGAGCTTCACCAGGCGGCGCTGTTATCACTATTTGCGCATGTGAGAGGCCGATCCGACCAAAGGGCGGCGGTTCCTATTATTTACACGTCGGCACCCGAGATCCTGCGACACGAGATGCTAGACCGTGAGAGGGCTCAATCTCAGAAGCACGCAACACACCATGATCAGCAATCAATTCTATGTACGTGCGACGAGAAGGGACATCCACTCATCAGCACCTTAAGGACGGATGGCGGCGGTTTTCCCGAAATACATCGGCCGCATCAGCGCAAGATTTTGCTGGAGTCTGGTAGAAGGGACCGTCACTTGTGGACAAAGGGTGCTTGGCATAGACGAGGACCACACACTTTCACTTCGAAATACCTTGAGGGAATGAGTGGGAGGGGGGGGGGGGCGAGATCAGGATCCACCTGGCCAGCCTCATCATCGGCGCCAACGGACCTTGGTATAGACCTCGGGAGGCTCGAGACCTCTGTATCACCATGCCACGTGTCTGCTCAGGCGTGTTCGAGATTCGGATACGACCCCGACAACAACCCTTGCTGGCTATCAAGAATGGTGGAAAACAGGCTCAATCATGGCAGCCAGCCCAACAGGCACTTCGACCGCGATGCAAGGGCCCACAAGACGAGCATACCTAGAACCCTATTTCCCGACATTCTACTGATGTAAACGCCCGAGGGTCGTTTCTTCGGAATTGACGGGTTAGATCCGAACAATGCTTCTTGTTTTGTCCGCACCTGATCTAGTGTTGTTTCGTTATTCTCTCAAAGCCTGGGACCGTACCCAGTCAAAGAGTTCATCAAGTTCTTGTACAATACTTGTACCCTCACTTGTACACCTGAGCAGAAACATATTACATACCTGCATGTAGGTAGGCACGTGGTGCGACTTAATCACGCTAGGATTATTATGACGAAAGACATCATTCCCGTTCATATTGGCTTACAGCCAGGTTACTACGTGTCTTCCTTTGAGCGGTGGTCGTGGTGGTTGGGGGACGATTTGAAGGTGGGGGGGGGGGCATTACATAACTTAGAAACTAACACCCAGTGTGAGTGACCTCACGCCTCCCGAATGGCTGCAAAGGCCGTCGGGCGTAGTACCTTCACTCGCACATTGGACGCTGATCCCACAGGCCAGCGACGCTGCCTACCTAGACAGACGAATCTTCCAGTGACGCAGGAAACACACGTGACACAGCCTCACAAGAATCAGAATTTCGAAGACTGGGTACTGCCCAGGTGAGGCTCGCAGGCACCACCCCCTCGACGCGACCCCGCCCGCGCCGCCGGCGGGCATGAGTAGCGTGTTCCATCGTGTGAGGTGGACTTTCACAACCTTGGGCTCGGCAAAAGCCCACACGTCTGCCTATTCAGAGACGCCTCTTCTTCCTGTGCGCTCTCCACCCCGCCGCCGCTCATTTTGGAGCCCACTCGAGTTCCAGTCCGGCCGACACCATGCCACCCAGCACCTCCACCGAGGCGTTCCAGGACCTCGTCCGGTCCAGCCACCGCATCCTCGCGCTCTGCGGCGCCGGCCTGTCCGCAGCATCCGGGCTGCCCACGTTCCGAGGAGCCGGCGGTCTGTGGCGCAACCACGACCCCACGTCGCTCGCCACCGACGACGCCTTCGAGGCGGACCCGGGCCTGGTGTGGCTCTTCTACGCCTGGCGGCGGCACCTGGCCCTGAAGGCGGAACCCAATGCCGGGCACCGCGCGCTCGCGGAGCTGGCAAAGAAGAAGGAGGATTTCATGTGTCTCACGCAGAACGTGGATCGTAAGACCCCCAGCCATCTGAACAGGGGGGGCAGGCAGCTCCCTGCTTATTATTGTGCTCGCCAGTCACTGACTCGAACCAGAGCTCTCGCCCCGCGCCGGCCACCCACGGGAGAAGCTCCGTACGCTGCACGGCAGCCTCTTCGACATCAAATGCTTTGACCGCTGCGGCTATGTCGAGAGGGACAACTTCAAAGACCCGCTCTGCCCGGCGCTGGAGGCAGCGTCTTCGGTCAACACCCCGGCGGACCAGGGCCTGCCTCTCCTCGACCCGAGCATCCCGGTGCCCGCCATCGACGTCAAGAACGACCTGCCGCACTGCCCCGACTGCAAGCACGCGCTGCTCCGCCCCGGCGTGGTGTGGTTCGGCGAGACGCTCGACCGCGACATGCTCGACGAGATAGACGAGTGGATCTGGAAGGGCAAGATCGACCTCATGCTTGTCGTCGGCACAGGCGCCCAGGTCTACCCGGCTGCTGGCTATATCAACAAGGCGAAGAAGGGCATGGGGGCCCGGGTCGCGGTCATCAATCCGGATCCCGAGTCGGGCAAGGGCCTGACAGACGAAGACTTCTTCTTTCAGAGCGATGCTGCTGAGATTCTGCCGCAGCTATTTTCGAAGGTCATTGAGTGATTACGGGGATCTGAACGGTACAGATCGGCTCGTTCAATGTTACCAAGGAGGGAGAGGGAACGCTTCACCTCACCGACTTTGGGGGTGTTGCAGTCATGTTATGGTGTTGGTAGTTACTTGATTACTGATTAGGTAAGTATTATTATGCTGTCCTCAATGAATACCCGCTGGTGTCTATCTGCACAATTGCCCTCATATCATCTAATTTGCACCAGAGATGGTTCTGTTTGATGTGCGGTCTAGGTTCTTGATCAACTCCGCTCCCCTCTCACCAGCAACCATCACGCCGAACTGCGGGTTCACAGTCAACGGCGCTAAAATACTCGCATCGATAACGTGTAGGTTGTCCATTCCCATCACACGGGTGGACTCGTCCACACACTTTCCAATCCGACAGCTGGAACTCCAGTGGTTGACGGTGCCGACTGCGTACTTGGAAGGCGTGGTGATGTACGTCTTGATTTCGTCCACGGTGGCGTTTCGCGGGATGTTGAGAGGTTTCAACCCGGAGCCGCTCTTGTCAAGTCCAGAGAAGATGTCAAAGATGAATTGGGCGATTTCTTGCGCATCACGACCGGCGGCGTCCGAGTAGTAGATGTCGTCGCTGGGCCCGGGGATGAACCCGCCGCTCTTGGGGTCCTGTTTCAGAACGACGTGGCCCGAGGACAGCATCCCGGACGTTCCGTACACGTTGAGGGTGAGGGTATTGCCGTCGGTGAAGTCAAACGGGCCCGCGGTGCCAACCGTGCCCTGGAGGCCGGATGGTGGCGTGTCGGTGTGGTTGATGTACGCCCAGAACACTGCCGTCTGACCGGCAAAGGCATACGGCCCAGAGCGGTTGGTGAGGTAGAGATCGCGGTCCAGCTCGATGGGCGACTCGTAGGAATAGGTGTATGACTCCACCGACGGGCCGCTAAGCGCAATAAATGTGTTTGGATTGTCAAAGAGCTCGCTGCCCACGGCGCTGTTGTTAACCCACGACGACGGGGGCAGGGATGAGTCCAGCGCGCCGGCCTGCGCCATCGCGGCCAGAGTGTCCGCCGGGCCGATGCCAGAGTGCATCAACAGAGACGGGCTGAATATCGCCCCACCGCTGAAGATGACGCGGCCCGTCGAGGCCAGGGTGATGGTCACATCCAGCCCGTCCGCGGTGGCGAAGACACCAGTCGCCTGTGACCCCGTCCTCGCCGCCCGGATGACGGAGACGTTGCTCCTGAGGGCGAAGTTGTCCCTGGCCAGCGCCGACCGCAGGTACGTCGTGACGGGCCCACCCCTCTGGCCGCTGCGGTAGTCGTACTCGGTGTGCCCGAACGCGGCATTCTTCCGGTCCGCCTGGGCGTTGACGCTGCCGACCTCCTCGTAGCCGGCGCCGTCCACCAGCCACCTCCGCGCGGCGTCGTAGCCGGTCTGCGCGTAGAGCCTGCCGTCTCGCGAGGGTGTCCCGACGGACGGCTGACGCTCGTACAGACGCTCTATCGACGGGGCGACGTCCGCGCTCTTCCAGCCCTCGGGGTGGAAATCGTCCCAGTCCGATGACGGTGGCTGGAAGAACAGGCCGGCGTTGATGGAGGAAGAGCCTCCAATGTTACAACCTCCAAATGCAGGTTTTGAGTATCGCTCATTGCACAACAGGGTCTCCGAGCCGGTACTGAAGATTGTATTGTCTACATCGAAATCTCAGTTTCGCGTCCTTCCTTCCTCTGGACCCTGTCCGCCTCATACTGTAGAGGGGCGCAGTGAGTCACTCGAGAAATGCCCTGGTTCTGACTTACACAGGCCGGGCACGTCGACGCGACTGAGGCCGGTTCCGTTCAGCCAGCTAGGCCTCTCCTCCCCGCCGGTGATGCCATAGGAAGGCCCGCCTTGCTCGAGGAGGAGCGTCTTCTTGCCCGTCTCGCTCAGCCGGTCCGCCACGATGATGCCGGCTGGTCCGGCGCCGACCACGATGTAGTCGTACGAGTCCGTGGTCCAGTCGCGGCTGCCGGCGTCCACCAGCGGAGCCGCAGACACGGCCGACAGAAGCAGACCGGAGGCCGCTGCGACGGAAAGGAGTCTTGGCATTGCGGTGAGGTCCCTGTCGCGAGAAGGAAGTGAACGGACGTCGAAAGAACGAGGCACGGTAGCAGGCCAACGTTGTCTCTTTTTAGGCACCTGCTAGCGACGGGCTAGAAGCACAGCCTGTCAGCCGCAAGACGGCAATTCATAAGCTTGTATTTAGGCTCACCAAAACATTCCCGCACCCTTCCTCAAATTGGAGGGTTTAAGACTTCCCAAGGGTTCGTGACAGGTGGAGTTGCGGGACCGGGGTGGGTGCCGCAATCGTATAACGAGATGACTAGCGGGCCGGTGGAGTCACTCAGCCCTGCGCTATGGGCATCGAAGGGGCCAAGCTCTACGTACTCGTACGTAAAAGGACAACTGACAACCCTTTCAACGGCAGGAGGGGGGAAAAAGGAAGGAACCCCCCCCCCCCCGAAAAAGAAAAGGCAGTTTGGTAAAGACGACGGCCCGAGCGCGCGCTCTCGCTGGCGTCACCGGGACTCTGCGCCTCTTTCGTGTTAGCTGTAGGGGCCTTCCGGTGAGCCAAGGAACCGCCAAGGAACTGTCTTGGGCGACGGCGTTCGTTGCTGATCAGAGACATTTGGAAACATCGGAAAGTCTAAGTCAGGCACATGTTGGATATTAGGCATCTTAGACATCCCAAAGGCTTGCCACGCACAAATATCAAGATGGCCCCGCCGGGTTGCTTCATTCACCGAATGACTGAAGAGTCGCTTGATGTGTCTTTTCCGTGGGGTTTATTCTATACAATTAAGAGGATGGTTCAGGCTATATCAATAAATGAAATTGATAGCGCTTGACTTGGCGGGCGAGCCGAGCCTTGCTGTCTAAATTTGAAACCCTTTTCTACAAAAACCAGGGCCTTGGACATGCTGATAGCGTCACGAGCCTACCACACATTACGGCCTTTGAGGAAAATCAGGAGACCTCGTGACTTGTTGGTGGGACCCGGAGATCGTGTGCACCTGAGTGCAAGACAGCTCTAGGGATGCCCTAGAGCATTGACCTAGCAGCTGGCTGACGTTGGCACCATGGATACTTTTTCTTGTATGTCGTGTCTGCCGTGCAACTGCATGCTCGGATGTGGCCTCGCCCAAACGCCTCGAGGACGAAATTGAGGGAGTACCGTGTTCATGAGAACTGTTCAGCGTGATTCGAGAGTTCAACTGCTGGAAGGCTCCCTCAAAGTCTCCCTGGTGCGGCTCAGAATTGTACTACCTAAGTAGGCAACCGTGCCGGGGTCATTGCCGTCGCTAATCGCTGAATCATACTTTGGGCTTCATGTTTCATCAACTGCGTCTCGCTGTCCGAGCCATGGTGGTACGAAATCGTTATTCCGGCCCAGCAACCCGATACGTATGCCTACCTAACTACGCACGAGTATCACCATTCGGAGTAGCCGACCAGGGTAGCGGGTCATATCTTTTCCAGACTTTGAGCTGCGCACTGCGGCAGTTGGAACAGGAACTCTGCCCGAGGTTTTCTTATAATGGGCACCTCCTTACTCGGAGCAAACGGCTGTTGTCCATGTCAGTGGTCTCTCTCTTCCAAACGCTTTTTCATTTTCTCCTCGCTCGCATGTCCACATGTCGGCTCGAGAAGATCCGCTGTCACTTGTCGCCGTGATGAGACTCGCCGGGAACCTTGCCCAACCAACTTTAAGCATCGGGAGTCCTACCTACCTAGGTATCTGTCCCAGGGTGTACAGCTCGTCGCGACTTGCTCAGACCTCCGCGGGGCACTAGACGGCCATCTTCACCGGATCTAATCGCAAGCTTCAGCGACTCACGGCTGCCAAGTCCGAGGCCTGAGGTGATGCCGTCTAAAGACGGCGAATAGCGAGCAGGCACTGCATTGCCAAATCCTCACGAAGGGATAAACTCCCACAAGACCAACGGGGCGCCGATAGCGAGACCATCCGGACGATCCACGACTAACAAAGTAAGGCCTCGACCATTTTATCTTCAAACTTCCACCTGTTGTCTCAAAGAGTCCCAGGCCACTTGCTAAGTAAACTCATGCGAGAAAATACTCATCACAAGCCCGTTACCCTTGACATGGAAATTTGAGTCTCAGGTTTGGTCTTGTGGACAAGTTTGCTGGATGTTTTTTAAAAGTTACGTAGACACTGATCGATTGGATATCAGAAACCCAGATTGACTCCCTAAGTCGATTGTACCTAACGCCAAGCCCGCCCTCCACCACTGAACTTGACAGCAATCAAACCCACACATGGCTAAGCTTCCAGGGCACTACTCGGCTTCGACGGTACAGCAGCGACAGATAGAAATCTGCATGACCCTCCCAGCCAGGGCTCCTTGTTCACCAGGTCTGAAAGTCTGTTTTCCCACTTGCAGTAAGAATAGGCCCTACCACCTCGCACTACACAACTCATCTCCGTATTTTCACCGCGGCCTGTATGGTCCGAAGTCCTGCAGCAAGACCCTCTCATCATCCTCCTTGAAGTCTCTCCGACGAGCGGTCGAGTATCGGATGGGATGAGGCGTGCTGAACCAAGAAGAATTGTGCTCAACGCCCCAAGTAATTTCGTTTGCCGAAGGTGGAACGAGGCGGTAGTATTCCATACCGTCCCCGTCCTGCCCAGCGTTGGCAGTCTGATAGGCCATGGCCTTCATGAGCCCGTGCAGACCGGCCATGACGGCTGCTCCCAGCGTGGGTCCCACGAAGTAGATCCAGATCTCGGAGACGTAGTGGTTGTTGACGATGGCTGGGCCTAGAGTCCGAGCCGGATTGACAGATGCACCGCTGACATTGATCCCTGCGGGTAAAGTCACGTCAGCCCTCTGTGCTTGATTTTTTTCCCCCACTCCTCAAAGCAGGGAACGATCAGCGGAGCGGTCACCCCTGGATGCAAGGGAACATACCAGCAAGATGGACGATCAGCAGGGTCACGCCGATTGCAGCGGGTGCCATGAAGGAGATCCGGCTCTTTTCGACAGCGGTCATGAGGATGGTGATCATTAACATGGACGTGAGGATGGCCTCCATAACGACACCTTGGCCTTGGCTCACACCAGAGCCCAGGGAGTTTTCCGCCTTGAGTGGACCGGGGAGAAGGCCGGACACAACGCCCGCCGCAGTGATCCCTCCGAGGATTTGCATAGGGATGACACAAACAAGCCGGACCCAATCGAAGGCACCGGCTAGCCACAGCCCGATTGCGATCTGCTGACTGTCAGCCACAGCAACCCTCGTGGTGCCATGCGAGTGCTCGCAAGGTGTGTCGGAGAGAACGAGGCTCGGCGAACCTACAGAAGGATTGAACATGCCACCGCTGACCCTGTACCAAACGAAGGCGTTTACGAAGAGACTCAGCCCAAAGACAGAAGAGATGTACGAGATTTGCAAGAGACTCGGCCCGGAGGGCGAGCCAGCCACTGGTTGCAGGGTGGTGTCGTTCTTCTCGTTGGCGGTTTGAGCCGCGATGAATCCGAAAAATAAGCTGACCGATGGCCTGGAATTAGCTTCTGACATGACTTGAGAATTACAGGACCGAAAGCTGCTCGATTGAACTGCAGCCGTGTTCGCGAATCGGCCGAAAGCAATGGATCTGGTACTTATGGAATGAAGATCCATGGATGGAACATACAACATTGTTGTGCCTATGTACTCGGCCATCATGGCAACAATATGTCCTCTAGTGGTATCGGTGAGGGCTCGGAATATATATTTCGGCCTCGGGCCTTTATCAGGCTGCATGGGCTCGATTGTGGTCGGTTGACGAACGGTCAGCGGCGGCTCACCGTTGCTCCCGGTATGGTGCATCTCCATATTTGCTTGTGGTATTGGTATTGAAGACATTCGACCGAGATTGGAAAATATGAAGGGACTGAAGGGAAGTTTCTTGATGGTTGTTGAAAGTTGTGGAGTAGGTTGTCCAATGTCATTCACACGGCCTCTTAGCTTATTAGCTGATGTCCGCCGCACGGAAAATGAAAGAATAACCTAGGTATAGATTTGATAATAAAGGAATGAAGTGGATTACATTGGCGCATGGCACCCAGAACCTGCTGATAGCTACCTAGGTATCTAGTTATATCAACATGACAGGCCGAAGAACACATCAGTTGATTTTTCAGCCAATAAGGCCGCCGCTGCCCACACACCCCCCCCCCTCCCCCTTTGTATGCCCTGTTGGCGGGAATCTGTGAAAGATTCCGGTGCAGATCCCATACTGTTGCGTCCGCCGTGAACAGACAGGATGAGCAAGAGATGAGAAAGTTCCAATGTGACTGGAATTGTCCGTGTCGCGATGAAACTCTAGGCGAGGCTGATGGTGTAGACCCTCTCGGTCCCCGTCCGCCGTGATTAGTCGGGGCATGAGACGCGAGCGAAAGCCAAAACGCCGCTGGCCTTCTGGCGGACGAGTGATAAGCAATTTCCTGCGAGTAATCGGCGAGCCGCCCGCCCGCCGAGGAACTGATGCCTTGGATGTTTGACGTCGCACGCCTCCCCCACACACGCTGGGCGGACCGGGATCCGCAGATCACCTCGCCAGCCCGGGGGGCGAGTAGAGATGGTTCTAGACCGTGTCAACAGCCGCCCCGCCCCGATCCGTCAATACAGCCCTGGGGCCCCTGTGGAGGATGATGCTCGTAACGGAGCAAGGTGCTGTATACAAGCATCGATGGGAAAGCTCGGTCGGGGTTGAAAAGCTCGGTCAGGGTTGGCGGGGCCCGTCGATGGTGTGACATGCAGACCTTGAAAGTGTAGTAAAGCCCCGGAACCCGAGACGAAGTATATCACTAAATAAAATTAGAATGGGAGTAAAGCCCTATGAAACCCTACCCTCCTCTTTTGGATATTGCTTACTTGGCTATTCTGAATGCGCCAAAAGATAAGACATGAGCCACGGGAGAACAGATATTCTGTACTCGCGTCCCCTCAATACGACCTTGATGCTCATCATGTGGAACGGTCTGTGTTCTTACCTCCATCATCCAATGTCTGTACTCCGTCATGCCATGACTTAGCCACTGTACCACGGTGCCGAAGACATCAGATACTTTCGCAATCGGGACGAGTGGCTCCAAGCCCCAGGGACGCCTCGATGAGCTCGGGCCAAGCGTCAAAAGTTCCCGACCCAAGATTTAAAGTTCCGCTCGGCACCACAGCAGCGGTAAAGCAGACCAGAGGATGCCCGGGCTTGTTGACCCGGCGGAAAAAGCCCGCAATCTTGAGCGATCCATCCCCACGAACGCAGGAGAGAGATGCTTGGACAACTATGATGTTCTGCATTCCAAGAATGTCAAGGCCCCCTCCCCATTTCGATCTTCGAAACACATGAGCCCAAAACGCAAGCAGTGGTAGGCTTGCGACCCGCGGACGCACCGTCCGCGCTAAGCGAAGGCGGGCCCGGAGGTTACAGTCAGACGTCAACCAACCTCTTTGCATAATTGCATGATGCACGCTTCAGCCCTGACATATCTAGACAGTGACGTTATCGCGCACCATCGAGACGGCAAGACACAGCCCCTGGTGATCGGTGCAACGCTCCATCATCCTGACTCCTGAGGGACAGGACTGCGCGGTCCGGCTTGGCACCTGATGTTCGGCTGATGTTTGAGCTGACCTCAAGATACTCCCCATGGCCAGATCCAGGGAAGAACCTCCAACGAAGATTCTGTGCGTATGCTGAGTGTGGGTGGATGTGTGTGCGTGCGTGCGCAGGCGGGTGAGTCAGCGGGCGTCAAGAGAAAGGGAACTTGACGTCAAGGATGCTTAGGTGTGCTCTGGAAATCCTTGACTACACCAGATGAAGCTCTTGGGCTGCGCAACGATCGCCATCGCCAAGTTCATGCTGAGTCGGACCTCGAAGCTCGTTGCTATCGTTGCTCGGACTCGGGGAGAAGTTGCAGGACCGTGTAGTATCTCTGGACAGTGGAGACAGACGTCATGGGCTCGCACGCCAGACACAGATTGCTGCGAAATCTCCTGCAAGTATCAGGAAGTTGTACTGCACTGAAGTCAAGCAAATTTACTCGGGTGGGAGGCTTCAATGGCTTGTCTTACCTAGACATTAGTCAGAGGCCATCCATCCCATAGGTATCGCAAGGTGTGAATGACTTTCCAGCGAAAGTTTAATTTGTTGACTCACCAACATTATTGGCAGGTTTTCGGCTGTGCGCATCTACCAGTATTCTTATCTTGAGGCACATGGAACCACGACGATCGCTTGGTAGCTGAAAGTTCGCGACCCTTCAACTCATCCGAGCCGAGGAGTTTCAATACCGCAGGGGCCAGGGCTTCCCAAATTCCATTTCTAGGCTGTCTGTGACGTACCTAGAGCAGACTCAGCGAAAAGAACTCTACAGTTATGCTCAGTTTCGGACTCAGGGACTCATGTCTCCGAGCCGGAAAAGCGTCGTCGCATTTGATGAAGGATACTTGAGCTGGGTTGCAGATACTCAGCCACGGAGCAATACCTTGGAGAAGAGTTGTGGAGCAGCACCGTAAGGGCATCGGATTAGCTCAAACCCCTTTGATTACGCGACCGTAGGAACCTTGGAAGCCAGTTTGGCGCTATGAGTGGAGTGTTACCACTCCGAGCGAAGACTTTCGAGTTCCAAAGAGCCCTGCAGAGCACTTCGTAAAATCTGTAAAAAGAAAACAAAAGCCAAGAAGATGAGGGAAAAAGGGAAAAGAAAGAAAAAAAGAAGAAACAAAGAATAAAGAGCCCCCCCCCCTCCAAAAGAACCCCCCCCCCCAATCTTCTGCACGGTTTCCCGAGGTCATTCGTAAGAGGCGGTGTCCTACGCAAAGTTCTTCACTGTGACATGTCGTAGCTGATAGTTCCAGCTCCTGTGGAAACTCATGGGATGCGGAACAATTCATCTGAAGCGTAGTGACAACCACTTGAGTTGAATGGTCAGTTGAGCCCAGTCTCAACTTTTCTTTCAAGCCTTAGAGGTCGTATTCAGTGGTCTCGCTCTAGCGTCGTGCGGTGCCCAATGTCCAGATACCTCGGTAATTGGAGCATTGTGAAATACTTCCAGCTTGCTGCTCGAAAACGTCTCCAGTAACAGCGAGAGTCTCATGCTTCTCTATTGAGTGACATATGAGGCGGTGTCATGGCGCGATGGTAGAGGGAAGGACTCGCGGCCCAACACATAAATTCGAAGGCACCAAATGGGCAGAAGGCCATTGATGTCATTGCCGGTCCGTCGGCTTCCAAGAGTCTTTCGTGGATAGAGGCAGCGAGAAAGTGACTCCCATAGTCGCTGCTCTGTGGCAACATGGGGTTCAGCCGGGGGTTTCAATATTCGCTAGGATGGGCTGAGGAGCCCTAGAGTCGGAAGCCGTCGAAATTTGCGGAGACGCACAACTAAAGTCAATGCCGAGACTCAAAGAAGATTGTCCAGTCGTCTGGACAAGTTGTCAGCCACGTTTCAACTCCTGTGCGCAGTTGACATGGGCCATTGGCGCCCGCGTACACGGGTATCATTTTGTTCTTCCATGCTCAATGACGACGAGGCAACACCACTCAGCAAGATGCTAGGTAGGATAATGGGGGACAGAAAAGATTTTACTACAACGCGAAAATCGATTCTAGAGAGTGAACGCCTTGTACCCACCGCTTTTGTCGAATATACATCCACCGACACAAGACTAGCTTCCACACATGTGCATCGTCAGGACGCTAAATTGGCCGGCTCGGGTCATGGGCAACAACAACGACCTGTTGGTGAACCAGGTCGAGCGAGTCCAATCTAGTAGCGTCGTAGACACGTTTTCAAGACGTGGTCGTCGGCAGCACGTGCTGCTTACCTGGGTAGTTGTATGGCTGCTGCCACCGACGAGAATGCAGGCTTAATTGCATCGTATTTTTTTTTTAAATCGTGGACAATTGCCCACAGAAATGCAGCTCAGAAGCCTCGGTAATCTTGGAAAATGGATTCTGGATACGAAAGGTTTAACGCTTGGGGTTTTTAGTACGGGCTCTAGATAAGTGCAAACGGAGGCGCGACGTTGTGGTTTGTAAATAGGTCGAGATTTTGGGGGATGGCAGGTAGGCAGCAATGTGAAAAAACAGAGTCAGAAAAACTCGAGCAAAGGCTCGTGTGAAAGTCTCCAAAACCGAGTCGAACAGTGGTCGTCCGCCCTTTTGCCGTCGTGGCCGTTTGGTTGCCTAAAAGCGAATATTACATAAGCCGATTGCACCAGATTTTCGTCTAGCGCCATTTACCCTTCGCTGCGGCGCCAATGTGTGAAATCTGCGCGGGGCATCAACTGTTCCCTTGAGCTATCGGCGCACCACTCCCGAAATTTTCTCCCAACTTCCGCAAGCTGGATCGCCAACCTCTGCTCTCGACTCCACAACCTACACACTCTCAATACTGCGCACGCTCAGTCAATTCATCGCCCAATGGCATTACACCCTTTTGCTATCACCCAAACCCTTCCTTATTGAGCATCGCCTCGCGATCTTTCTGTTTTCCTCGGTCTGCAATCCCCTTTTGCACCTATCGCCGCGTTGGTTTGGCCCTCGAATGGAAGGATCAAGCCACCGACCCGGCCCATCAAAGCGGTGACTCAGCCCGACCAGCAATATCACTGCCTCCATGTGCCACCGTCATCATCACATATTCACCACCCCGGCTCGATTCTAAATTTCGGGTCGTCAGCTTCCGACCCTTCCCACTTCCTCATCGTTGTCACTCTTAAGCGACGCCACCAGCAGTCGTCGAGACAGGCGGTCTCCCTCTGACCATGTCGTCCACCGCCAAGGGCCCTCGGAAGGGGGGAACACCCAAGCCCAAGAAACCAGCCTTCAACCCAGCCCGTGCGATCAACGACCGGGACTGGCGTCGCAAGCAGATGGCTCAGCTCAACGCCAGCAGAGCCTCATCCTCCGCCGCCTCCCCTGCCCCTCCTTCTGTCGCCGCCAGGCCTCGGTCCAAGTGTGTCAACCCCAACTGTGACACACCCAACGTCATCGACGGGACTTGTCACTCCTGCGGTTGGGTCGCCGAGGAGGAGTCCAATATCGTCGCCGAGGTCCAGTTCGGTGAGGCTGCCAATGGACAGGCTTTCGCTCAGGGTGTGAACGTCCAACACGGTGAGGCTGGCCTCCGGATGAACATTGGCAACGGCCGCCGCCGCGTTGCTGGTGGCGCCGATGGCACTCAGAATCTGAACACGCTCCTCGAAGCTCAAGGCCACATCAACTCCATCGTCCGAATCTGCAATCTGCCCCCCAGTCTGGGAGACCAGGCAATGGATCAGCTCAAGCGCGTACAAGGTCTGGGCTTTCTTCGCGGTCGCGCTATCGAAAAGTCGGCTGCCGCAGTTCTGTACTGGGCTGTGCGCAACTCCGGTGATACCAGAGTCATGCTCATCGACATTGCCGATGCCATCAAGTTCGACGTCTTCAGGCTTGGCAGAACTTTCAAGAAGCTGCTTGCACTGCTGTATACGAAGGAGCTGTTGGGCTGCCCCTTTGAACCATTGTTCCCCGAGGACATCATCAAGAGCATGGCTATTCGCATGGGATTTGATCACGAGACCGACACCGTTGCACAAGATGCTGTTCGCATCATTCAGAGAATGGACCGCGACTGGATTACCATCGGACGTAAGCCAGCCGCCCTGTGCGGCTCCGCCGTCATGGTCGCCGCCAGAATGAATAATTTCCGGCGTACCGTCGACGAGATTTCCTGGGTGGCCAAGACCACCGGCGCCACCGTGAGACTTCGTCTGTCGGAATTTGCCACGGTCGACTCCGCTCAGTTGACCGTCACTGATTTCAGGGAGCCGGAAAAATGGATCCAGAAATCTCACGATCCGCCCGTCGTGTACAGGCAGTCCAAAGAGTATCGAGAAGCGATGCAGCAGAAGAAGGCAGCCCGCAAGCGTAAGCGCCATGGTGCGGGCGGAGGAGACGAGGAACAAAATGGTGGCACGTCGAAGAAACAACGCACCGACGCGCCCGACGCTGACGGCTCTGCTTCCCCTAGTGGCAGTTCTTCGCCTTCTCAGATGTCGCAATCGCAGACCCAGACCGACGCGGATGGCTTCGCCATCCCTGCTCTGCCCGCTAGGCATCGGTCCTCAGGTCAACGCACGAGCGAAGGAGTTCAAGCCGTTACTGAGGATGACATCGGTGAGGCCGACCCTGAAAACGAACAGGATCAGGAGGACGCTCTGGCTTCCAAGTACGGTGACGTTCCGCTGCCTGGCTCTGAGCTTCTGCACGACGAGGCTAGTTCCGGCAAGACAGGCAGCATCATTGGAGGTGCCAGATCCATTCGAAAGGGCCGCAATCAAGGCAGTGCCCTGAAAGAGCCTGGCTATGCCAATGCCGAGCAGGAGAAGTGGACCGCTGCGGAGATTGAGATGGCCGAGAAGATCAAGAACGACATCATCAACACAGAGTCTGAGATGTGGGTTGCCCTGGAGCAGTGGTCGGGAAAGACAAAGGAGCAGCTGCTGGCGCAGGCTGCCGTCCAGCGACCCGTGGAGTACAGAGGAAACGACCGGATCGATGCCGCCGAGGTGGGCGACGACGAATTCGCCACGGACCCGGAGGTCCTCAACTGCCTGCTGACCGAGGAGGAGTCGAGGATCAAGGAGCAGCTCTGGCTGAACGAGAACAAGGACTGGCTGCGCCTACAGCAGGAGAAGGAGCACAAGGCCAAGACGGCGCCCCCCAAGAAGCCCCGCAAGAATCCGCGCAAGCCTCGCATAGGCGAAGGCCAGCTCACACCTGCCAGCTCTGCGGGTGAAGCCGCCGTCGCCACGGCCAAGCGCCTCCAGGTCTCGTCCAAGATCAACTACAGTGGATTCCACAAGATGCTCGGCGGTCCTCGCGGCCCCGGCTCCGTCATCGGCAGCGAGGCGACCAGCCGACAGACCAGCCGTGCCGGCAGCGAGGTGGACGACCCGGATGGCTCGGGTGACGACGGCGTGGAGGAGGATACCTACGGCGGCGCTGAGGATATTGACGACATTGACGACAGCGACGATGATCAAGACGATGTGGTGGACTACGAAGAGCAGTTCAAGAATGGCCACGACGAGGAGGAGTTTGGTGGTGGGGAGGAAGATGACTACTGAGTGAGATCTGAGTGATCTTCGAGTCAGATTCAGGAAGCTGGACAGGATATCAAGGAATGTTGACGAGGAGAATGTCGATGCAAGACATGGCTGTCGAAGATGAAGGAATGTCTCATCTGTCTCGATGAAGAGAGACGTGAGGTGAGATTGTTCTGATGCTCGACCTTCTTGCGCAGACAGGCGTGCACACAAGCGATGATTTCTCTTCTCGGATGGATTGGCAGCTTTCGAGATACCCCTGGTCTTTTAATTTCAATTAAGGTCCTTCAGGACACTTGGGTCTTCTCGAGAGGTCTAGCAATGAATAGAAACAAGTTTCAGGAGAAGACGGGGTCCATCGTCTGTGCTGTGTAGAATTGTCAAGACGCAACAAGCCGCCATGCCCGCGGTTTGTAGCCCACAGTACTGACTGACTACCCCACGGGGAAGCCAATTTGGGATTCTAAGTAATCCCTAAAGACGGCACAATGATTGGGCCAAATCAACGACCGTAGTGCCGATGTCACAGTTTCTTGGATGGAAACCCCGGAAAGTGATGAGTCTGTTCGAGTGTGCATGGGTAGTGTTGCTGTGATGGCGCGGGCCAAGTTGAGGTTCTTACGTACAAAGGTGAGGGGGGTTGTGGAGGATCTTGGGAGAAGGAGGAGGGGTGTTGGTGCAGGTGGAGACGGGCAGTGCGTAGAAGGGGGGAAAGCCTGGGGAAAAGGAAGTCTTCATCACAATATTGGAATTGGGATGATTAATGTCTGAATACCAAAAAGAGGAAATGTTCGCCTTCGGCCCTGCATTGAGGAGTTCGCGCGCACGCCTGTACGGATCCATACACGCAAGCGCATTGAAGAGAACAAAGGTCAGTACCCAGAATACCAATGTCCTTCGGTTTTTTTTGGGGGTTTTTTTGTGGGAGGGGGGGCACCGCTTATAGCTACTCGATGCGGAAGGTTTCGAGAAGGGTGTTTTGCTGGCGTTCCCGCCACGACCGCAGGCACAGGGTTGCAAGAGGCGGGCATGTTCCCAGCACTACTATGCAAGGGGCATGGCATCCCTTGGGGCGCGAGATCGGCGACACGTTTATCCGAATGTACCAACCCCATGCTAGCAGCTGATACATCTTTCCCCATATCAACGCAATCTGACTTTATGTCTCTCTGATACCGCGCGTTACATGCTGTTTAGCCTAGTTCTAGGCCAGACGAAGGTACTGGCAGGTTTAAGCTAAAACGATAGCCTTCAATTGGCCACAGCCCCTGTTGTATACAAAGTGTCGCCGATCTCGCGCCCAAAGGGATGGCGCAGCGGCACAAGGCTCTATCGAAACGATCAACTATCGCTGTTGCCGATCGGGGGGAGGACAAAGCATGGCGAAGACAAACTAAGAAAGGAAAAGAAAGAAAAGAAGGATATCATATCTCCTTTTCGAGATTTGTGTTTGCATTCCGTCATACTAATCATGTACCGTATCACTGTACTCGGGCTGTGTGGTGCAGCATCGGCCCGAGGCGAAGGCGTGTCTTGCTTTACGACTCTGAATTACGCAGGAAGGCACTGCTGGATGGGCCTTATCTCTGCAACACGACAGAGTTTCCTCGAAATTTGGCCGAGAAACAGACGCGAGGAGGAGCTTCGGATTCCTAATGGTCGGGTGCGGTCGGGTGAGTGGTGGTAGTGCAAGTTGTGGTCCCTCTCGGTCCGGCGAAGGGTCAGATGCAGTCAATTCAAGCTTCCCAGCAAGGGTGGGGCTACCCTGCCGTGGCTGCACCCCTCTTACAGGCTGGGGCCCCCGACGGCTCACGGCTCCCCCCGGAGAGGCCCTGACGGGTCGGTACCTGGCGGGACATGCAGGGATCGGCAGGGACCCCGGCGCGGCGCGTGGAGCCTGTTACGGGAAATAAACCGCTGGGCCTGGGGCACAGCCGGCTTTTGCGTGTTGTGTCTCAGGGAATGACTCGAGGCACCCACCGCAGAGCCGCCGTTCTTGGCCCAACGACACCACGGCATGCTGGTGGCACCCTGGTTCGGATGGGCAAATTCTTGCATAACGAATTGCCTCTGGCTCCACCGTATTACGCGCGAGAAACCACCCAGCCCCAGAGAAGCGACCTGCTGGTACTTCTCTTTTTCTTTCTCCCTCTTCCTCGCTTCTGGCTTGTGCACCTTCTGGCCCTGCTGACCAACCCCCCGTTGATCGTTTGTGCGCCGGGAACTGTCGGCGCACAAGGACAAAAAGCAAAGGCCAGCCAGCCCTGCTCCTCTCCTTTGCACGGGCTTCAAATAATCATGACAACATCTTAGATCTAAATCTTTTGTCGTTATCTTCCCCACGCGGGGCATTCCCAGGGTCCCAAGACCAAGACCTTGTGCCCGTGGATCTCGCCCCGTTCTGGCCGAGGCCCTGTTTTGCAATGAGTGCCTGTGCCTGCCGTTGAAGCAGGCTCTCTCTTGACAGCCATGCTCAGGACGTCGACCGAGCCGGATCCTTCACCTCAGCCTCGGGCCAGCAGAGCGAAGGGAAGAAAGGGTCCGCTCCTGACGGGATCGGCTGCGACTGTCGCCTCTCACCTGCGTCATGCTCGTCCGTTTCGGCGCGCTTCACCCAAATTTGCCGCGCGAGTCGGGATCGGTCTCTCCACGTGTTGAGCCTGGATTTGCATGCATGTATTGGTAGGGTTCCGTACGGTAAATCCTTTCCCTCGGTGTGTCGTCGTCTGCCTGTCCCTGACGTGCTCACCTGACCTGACCTGCCTGTGCCCATCATATCCAATTTTTCCATCGCCCCCCCCCCCTCCCACCTCCCGCCGGTGTGGCTGATCTGTTAGCCCTCTGAGCAAAGAGGATGAAAGATAAGGAATGAGCTGATGACAGGTTCATGCGGCATGTACCCGTTCGCTTTTGGCGGCGCGCGCGAACTTGGGATTGATTATCTAGGGTCGTCGATCTCGTGGTCGCTTTTCCTTCCCACCCCAAGCTTGTCGTGTCGTGATATTTAATATCTGCTGGTGTTGCCCTCCTCCTGGTCATACTCCTCTGCTGGTCTCTCCTTCCTTCTGTTCGTTCTCCTCATACCCTATTCGACTCTGGTTGACGCGACGCGACCCGACACGATCCGTCTTGACTCGACTTGGAGCAAACTCTGGTCCACTGCGCTAGTCCTCCGCCCTGCCATAACGCACCGCAGCCCGGGCTTCAGACTCCAGACGCCTGCCCACGGACGTCATCAGCTTCCTACTTTTCCCTCCTCGGCGCGAGTGCATAGTTTGTCATTCACAAACCGGCTCGTGCTTCGCTCCCAGGTTCAACTTCGGTGAAGGGGCGACTGACACCGGTCTCGACCCGTGCTCAATTTCTTTTCAACACGCACAATAACACGTCCATCTGTGTTGGTCCAGACCCGGTCGCGTGCTCTTTTCTCTTGAGCTCTGCTCCTCTCTCCTTCCTGTTCGCATCTGGGACTTTCAGGCCTCTCGCCTCGCTCAAAAAAAACTTCGACATCCTTCAGGTCCAAAATTGTTCGACGTTCCAACACCGAACGCCGCGCCCATTCCACCTCATTCCAGCGCAAACTATTCTTTGCGACATCTGCACTCCACCTCGTCGACGACACACCGACGAGACCTTTGTATAAATTCTCGTCATCGACATGGCTGCTCTCGACATCGGCCCAGCTTCTGCTGGGAACCACACTGACACAAAGGTCGAGAAGACCGTCAGTGCGACCAACTCACAACCATCCTCTGGGATATTCGGCCAGGACCAGATGGCCGGCGAGGTGACGGACTGGAACGACCTCGAGAAGCGCAAGGCAGCCGAGGGCCACGACAAGTTCCACCAACTCGGCTGGAAGCGCCTGACGGTGGTCCTGATCGTCGAGGCTATCGCCCTCGGCTCCCTGTCCGTCCCCTCGGCCTTTGCCAGCCTGGGCATGATCGCTGGCGTCATCGTCTGCGTCGGCATCGGTCTCATCGCCATCTACAGCTCCTACGTCGTCGGCCAGACCAAGCTGCGGTTCCCACACATCTCGCACTATGCCGACGCCGGGCAGATGCTCATGGGCAAGTTCGGCTACGAGCTCGTGGGCGCCATGTTCGTCATCCAGCTGGTCTTCCTCGTCGGCTCCCACACGCTGACCGGAGCAATCGCCTTCGGCAGCATCACCGACAACGGCAACGGCCTGTGCTCCATCGTCTTCGGCGTCGTCTCCGCCATCATCCTGCTGCTGCTCGCCATCCCCCCGTCCTTCGCCGAGGTCGCCGTGCTGGGCTACATCGATTTTGCCAGCATTATGATTGCCATTGGCATTACGATCATCGGCACCGGCGTCCAGTCCGCCAACGGCTCCATCGCCCAGTCCGACTGGTCCGCCTGGCCCAAGGAGGGCTTGACGTTCGTCGAGGCCTTCGTCGCGCTCGGTAACATCGTGTTCGCGTACTCGTTTGCGGTCTGCCAGTTCTCCTTCATGGACGAGATGCACACCCCCCAGGACTTTGTCAAGTCCATCTGGGCCCTGGGCATCATCGAGATCTTCATCTACACCCTCACCGGCGCCCTCATCTACGCCTTCGTCGGCCAGAGCGTCGAGTCGCCGGCGCTGCTCTCCGCGGGGCCCCTCCTCAGCAAGGTGGCCTTCGGCCTCGCCCTGCCCGTCATCTTCATCTCCGGGTCCATCAACACCACCGTCGTCGGGCGCTACATCCACGGGCGCTACTACAAGGACAGCGTCGTGCGCTTCATCAACACCAGGAAGGGCTGGACCACGTGGCTCGCCCTCATCACCGTCGTCACCATCATCGCCTGGGTCATCGCCGAGGCGATCCCCTTCTTCTCCGACCTGCTGTCCATCTGCTCGTGCCTGTTCATCTCCGGGTTCACCTTCTACTTCCCCGCCTGGATGTGGTTCAAGCTCGTCAAGGAGGGCAAGTGGTACGAGAGGAAGAACCTGTTGCTGGCTGTCACCAATGCGCTCATCTTTGTTATCGGCATCATCGTGCTCGTTGGTGGGACTTACGCCAGCATTGCGGATATTGTGAGTTTTTTGTTCTTTTTTTGTTTTTTTTTTTTGCCGAGGGTGGTAGTCTTTTCCAACATGTTTCTGGCCTCTGCATGCCAAACCCTGAAAATATAGTTGCTGACATCGATTTCTTTAGATCAACCAATATCACGCTGGAGCCGTCCGTGGAGCCTTCACCTGTGACCCACTCTAAGTGCGAAGTGCAGAAGACATCAACCCAAGGAGTGTGCATAGATAGATACCCCACTGGGAAGGCATTCTCGAGGGCTCTCCATGTCCCTCTGACACATGCATTTGACGGCGTTTGGCGGAGATGGAATATCGGGCTCCATACATATATGTATACCACGATTTGAAATGAAGAAATGAGTTATTCAAGAGGTTCGACAATTGTTTGTGCCCAATGCTGCTTGCTGCTGCGCGTGAAGTTTACAAACCTTGTGCGTTGCTCCCTTTTTGACTGCCAAGGTGATCATAGTTGCGTTCCCTGGGGCTATTTTTAGGTACTTGAGTGGGATTTCAGCCCAGTTGAGGCCAATAGGTAGGCCAACATACATATGTAAGTATACCATAACTCGTGGCAGAATATTCAAGCCCAAAGGTGCAGGCTGGCAACGGAATGAGACCTTTTCTTCTGATGATATAGCTATCATGACAATGAGTAAATTTGGATGCTCTCACTCCCTCCCAGGGCCTCCCTCAAACTGGAGCGTATAGTCTCAATCTATTGAAGAGCGATGATCTCGTGGAAAATGAGGAGTCAATGATCTCAGCTTTGATGGCTTCTTTCCAAAAAAAAAAAAAAAAGGGCTGCCCATCAACCCTGCACGCCACAAAACCATGAATTTGCAAGATAACACGACAATGCTCCTTGGGCACATGGACAGCAAATGGCCGGGTGACTGGAGGAAGGCCCCCGGCCTGCAGGAGAGATACACCCCAGCTACAGAACGGCTCAGTGCGAGAGCTACCCCCGAAACGCAACAAGAGATTTTCACCCTAAGCGAAGCCTACCGCTTTTACAAGTATTCACAGTGTTACGAGAGGTCTTACCGAACCCGACATAGCTTGATGATGTCAAGGGGTACTTTACCAATGCAAGAGTCCGTAGGTAATGCAAAATGGCCGCTTTCCTATAGGTAGACTCCACAGGCTGACATGTAACCAGAAACAAGTTGCTGAACAGGAAACACCTTCCAGATGGGAACAGATGGGAAAACCAAAGTGCACAGGTTCGCAATGCACAACAGATGCCTCTCAAGTTAACCCTGGCCCACACCAAGCACAGAGCAGCACGATGGTTGTTGCCGCGAATTTTCGGAAAGGCGTGCTGGTTCCGGGCTGTATAGCCGGGGAGCTAAGCCTAACGACATGGAACACATTGCCACGCAGGGCCTGTAGGCCAGAATGCGGCTGTAGTGCCCTTCTGCATGAGGTGAGGAAGGCGGTGGCGTCGCACGAGAAGACGCAGAAGTTTCTGAAGATCACTCGGGACCATGTGGAGGAGGAGGAGGAGGAGGAGGAGAAGGAGGAGCGTCCCTGGCTTGACTGAATCCAGGCTCCGGGTCGGGATTCGGAGAGTCAGGAGACGCAACTTGCTCTGATGCTTAGGGAAGAGGGTTTGACTGAGGCCACGGGATGAACAACTACCTAGGCACTGTCCCACTACCCAGGGTATTGGACGTGGAAGGCTGGTCAAAAAGAGGTGGAAGAGCGCTTGAAGCCCCGTGTATGGCTTCAGTCGATGTTCAGTTTTTTTCTCAGTCGAAGATTGGTTTGATCACTCAGTGAAGGATGGTATGGAAATGAAGCTCGTGTTCCTCGTAAGGCAGCCATTCATCAATCCTACACATGAGCCACCTGGTTGACTTCAGACCGACCTTTGCTTTATATGCAAATGACGCAGGAGTGGTTCCCCACGGATCCTTCTCGGCGGACCCAGCATAATGAAATTCTGCAAAGACTGGCAATGCGAGTCACCCTCCCGTGTGGAGATCAGGCCCATGAGACACACACTGGACTTTGTCCGGTCTAGGCTTCTGTCTTCAAGATAACTTTCTTTGCATTTCGTCTCTTCAGAAAAGAAATTGATATTCCTTCTTTGCTACATTGAGGCACTCGGCTACATTGAAGCACTCGAAGCCTGCTATTACCAATGGCTGATCTTCACACAGTCTTGTATCTCCGATGAGTTCCTAAATCCAACAGTCGGTCTACGGTGCCCACCGGGCCCTTTCCTGATGCTCATGACACTAATAACACCAGTGGCTCACCCGGGCTAGTTCTTGTGTCACATCCCAAGGAAGGAGCAGTTGCTCAGGTTGCCGGTCCATGGTGATTCAGAGGCGCTGATTTGCCTGTTCTCGATGACCCAAAGTATCCAGAAACAGCGACAGACATCTCTTTGCATACCTTCTCCAGTAGTTATATATATATATATATATATATTCCTGTACGGGAAGGAATCACTGCGCCCTTTCTGTTGCAGCGAACAACGTCTTGACCACAACCCAGCATTGCCTACATCAGCAGTTCATGGCACAACATTCGAAACACCTCACAGATCATGCATTATGTCCTTCAGATCAAGACGCCGAGTCGGATTAGATGGGAACGGCCTGATTCCTGCGGGCCTACGTTTTCGCGAGAATTACATAGGGCTTAAGAAACTCTATCGCGCTGTTCACTGGAGTAAGTCAAGGCGAGCACACGAGCCCTCTCTTGCTCGCAAAGGAATGTACCTATCCGTTTGTGACTTGATCTCAGCATCGAGGACTTGCTGACAAAAGCGAAGACAATAAGACAATCATGGATTGGATCAGCGGACTGCCGAGACCTCCAACAAGAATTCCTTTGCCGAGCAACGTCCCTCACGATTCAACCGGCATGGCCAGCCCTAGACCAGCGACACGGAGTCTGCCAGCTTCGACGGGCGACCAAACGGTCGCGCAAAGACGTTCTGAGCGGATCATGGCGCAGACCGGACAGTCTTCACAGGCCAGCGAGGCTCGTGCCAGTCTCCAGCTGGAACCACGCACCACGGAAGACTTCGGGGCGAACACAGAGGTTAGAAGGCTCACTGGCACGACCGTCATCGGCGTGGAAGACCAGGTGACGAAGCCTCATGCGTTCGAACCAAGACACGAAGAATGCTGAGACGATGGTCCCATCTGTGTAGGAAGCTGCGTGGAGCATCCGAGTCCCAGACCGCAGCGACACCACCCAATACCACAGCGAGACCACCCCAACCGGCACCTCAGAGCTGAGCACCGTTGAAAACCATGTAAGTGTCCGAGATCGAGCCATGCACCTTAGGATGTGTCGAAGACGTTGTTTGACGCCAGAGGTCGCGCCTGCGGCCTCGTGAACAGGTGCCGTGCCTTACTGGCAGGACCCCTGCAAGATTGCCGGAAGCGGAGACGAAGGCGCGAGGAAGACCGACCCCTAGTGGCTGCTGAGTGTGGGGAAAGCGGGTGAAGGGCGTGGAAGGTGGGGGGGGGGGTTGGTCCTCAACTGTTTGGGAATGCGATGCCGTACGACGCGTGACAAAATAGGCGTGTTTTGGTGGATGCATTGGAAAATTCCCTATTGTATCATACTGCGAGCTACGGTCGAGGAATGGGGAGCCTCGATAGGAACCATAAATAATTAAAGCACATCGGTCACGCAATGGGCGTTTATGTGTTTTTCACGGCACAGCGTCATCGCCCGTGCCTGCTGGATCGACGACTATCTTGATGTCAAGTACTTTGTGGTACTCAGGGACTGACATACAGATGCCCTGGGACTGACCACGTACCACCCAATGTGTCATCCCCAGCTTTTAGAGCCAGAGATGTGATAATGACTTTCAAATATATTGGTGGTTTGTCCAACAACCGAATTCGCAAGCTTTGTGAGATGTCACTCAAGTGCTTAGAAAGGACTGTGTGAAACCGTGACAAGGCCCACTTTCGCGAGACGCAGTTTCCATCATGCTGGGTTCTGTCCAATCAATTTCCTCCTTCAAAACACGTATAAGAAGTCGCGACGGGGACTAGATTCGTTGCCATTGAAAACCACCCGTCATTGTTTCCAGCAGTCAAACGCAGCTTTCCGACCGAGAGGTGCCAGAACAATCACCATTCGTTTACGTCTATACAGCCTCGGCCATTGAGGGTCCACACTTTCTTAACGAGCAGTCCAGATCCGTATCTACATAACCCAGACGAGCATCTCCATCATGATGCGATTCAAGCGAGCCCACAAGCACCAAAACTCTGGCGCCAACCCCATACGCATGAGTCCCAAAGGCATCGCGTACACACCGATGGGCGACCTGAGAGCCCTACCTCGGGGGCGATCATTGCTCGACCTACTACCCTTCATGCGTGTGAAGGTGCCCTCCACCTCGATGAAACTGTTCAAGACGAGGGCATGCAACGGCGGTGCGCTCCTGAAGCTGGGCAGGGGCGCCGTCGCATGCGAGGATCGAAAACCCATGTACTACGGTCGCCTGACATTATCGGAGGACTGGGTCGATGCCGAGCCCGTTCGGCGCTGGGACGGTCGCGGGGACGCCGCGTGGGAGACGGCTGCCCCGGCACTATCCACGGCACCGCCACCACGACCGGATCAGGCCGGACCCGGGCGAGGACAGCCTGGCGCGCCGGCACCCCCCGCCAGCCTGCGCTCCGCGGTCGAGCGCTAGGTGGCGCTCCACCCGGCGGAGCCGTCGCAGTACGAAGAGATACGGCAGGGACCTCTGGCTGCGGACAAACGGCGCTGGGTCGGGCGGTGGAGGTCCGCCAAGCACGCGCTGCCGGCGGGGTGGCGGAACACGGAAGGTGGCTACACCGTGGGGAAGCTGAACAAGAGGAACCTGATAACGCACCGCCTCAGGATGCCGTCGGCGAGACCGTGGTCGCTGCGCACCATGTCTGTTGGACAGCTCGCGGAGCTTCGGCTGTGAAGGCGACAAAGAGTTAGCAAGATAGGAGAAGGACGCAAGCGACAGCGATTGACCACAGCCACGAGAACGAGGCCGTTACGGCTCGGATAGTCAGAGTTAGCAATAGCGGACACAAAGGAGAAGGATGAGTGCAAACAAGAAGTATCCCCCGAATGAGAAACGTATCATTTGTGAATCTTGTCACGGCGCTAACAGCATGAGTGTCACCAAATGCAAGACACCACCACCAATGCAGGGCGCCAGTCAGGGAACAAGGACTGGCTAGGTATCGACACAGTGGTTGACCAGCCCAAAGCGCAGAAAGTTCCTATACAAGTAGGTGGTTGAGGATGATTTTGCCATAAGATTGTCTCACAGAAGCTATCTCATTGGCAGTCGTTCCGCGGGTGTACGTCTCAGATACCAATTTTGAGTGCAGTAGTGCAGTCCATTGTCCAAAACCGGGCTAAAGGGTAGCACAAGCCTTTTGTGTCCGCCATCTGTCAGGCCTGTCAACGGCACCTTGGGCACACCCACCCACCCACACCACTGACTGGGCCTTGGCACACGGACGCCGTCAAATTAAGCTCATCCAGACCTCCTTGGCGGATTTCCCCTTTGGGCCGCCGACCCCGGCCTGATTGGACTGTCATGGGTGGGCCCGCTTGATGCAGGCAGTCGATCCAAGCCCCGGGGGCGCTCCCCAATCAGCGGCCCGCGACAGCAAGGGCCTCGGCTCGGTGGGCATTTGCGGAAAGGGGCGGGTTGTTCTCTGAACGTGCAGAACGGGGGAACCGGGGGGGGGGGGCTGGGCTTTGGATCTGCCAGTCTGCTTGGCGGGCTGGCGGGGCTTGTATGGATGGAGAAGGTGGGATTCTGGGGCGGCAGCAGGTGGCGGCGGCTTGACTCGCTCTCGTAAAAGAAGATAATAATATGGTTCGTCTAGATTGGGGTAGCAGGTTTCCACTGATACCACAGGAGCCGTTCACGTGTGTTGGTAGGGATTTGTGGGCAAAACACACCTTGTCGATTGATTGATCGATTGATCGTGTTCCTTCTCGTTTCGGCCGTGGCAGCCGTTAGGCAGGCCTGGTTGCATGCATCTTACCTCCGTGCAGCGTAGCGGTGACCTTACATGGTACGGCCACGGTGGATGCAATCATCGTAACTTTGATAATAAGCATAAATATATGATTGGAATCCTTTCGTCCGTACCTGTCTGTTCGTGATCTTCTCGAATTACCTAGGTACCTCGTCCAATCTCACCGCCAGCCAGCAGACATCAAACTACCTACAGGCCGGGGTCTTTGAGCTTGACTTCACATTCACGCGCAGCCTCCTCCGTATCACCTCATCATGGTAAGTCTGACCAACACCGCTGGGAAGAAACCCCGGGGAGCTAACGTCCCATCCACAGCAGCTGTCTTCATTCCTTCTTGCGGCTGTTGGCGCCGCCGCGGCGTCTATCCCGGCCGTCAGGCCAGGGACTGTCGCCGCCGAGGAGGTCGAGCGGAGGGACACTTGCGTCTACACGTGTGGATCGGTCTGCTACTGGCAGTCGGACATCGACGAAGCCCTGGCGCAGGGCTACTCGGACTACAAGAGCGGAAGCGCCCCAGGTCAGTGATCCCCGCCTGCTTCTGGTCTTGACCCCCGGCCCCCTTTTCTTTGCTTTTAAAAAAACTCCTCTGCCTGTTCTTTTCCCCTCTTGTCTTGGCTAGAACTCAGTTGTGTTGACTCCATTGGGCGAAAGGTGGCTATCCTCACCAGTACTATGACTACGAGGGGTTCAGCTTCCCCACCGCTGCGCCCTGGTACGAGTTCCCGATCCTGTCCACCTTCAAGGTGTACACGGGGGGCTCGCCCGGCGCAGACCGCGTCATATTCGACAGCAAGGGCGCTTTCGACTCGGTCATCACGCACACGGGCGCCTCGGGTGATGACTTTGTGGCGTGTACGAAGGACTAGCTGGCCGCAGGTGCATTTGACTCGTCTATTTTATACCTCCAAGACTCATGAGATTAGGGGCACGGAGAACAATTCTGGTGTGCATAAATCATAAATATTGACCATCTTGACAAAGACTGCCTTCGTACATTGCGACCATCATGAGAGTGCATCAGGTCGCCTGTTCGCCCACCTCACACAGCACACACCATGACCGGGTCAGCCTCAGCTGGAACGACCAAGCCAAACGTAGCAGGCTTCGATTATCCGAACATCCCATGGGCAGCATTTTGAGGTCCTCTTCTCACCAGACGATGCAGACAGCTGGATACTTCAGAGCTTGTGCTCTTATTATTGGAGATCTGCATCTGTAGCCTGACGCACAGCCAATCGTGTGGTGCGATGCTAAGTGCTGAAAACTGCAAATGTTTGGGGAGCCATCCTCATCGCTTGCTCCAGACTATTGTCTCTTCTTTCTATACGAGTGAGGATGATGGGAGATTCACAAGACCGTCCCCGCAAGCTGTCTTCCAACAGTTGTGCGCACGCCGAGCATCGTTACGGACGCCTCAAATTTGTGATGATGCAACGACTTCACATTACGTTCAGGAGTACCGAGAAACAGGATGAGGGCCTTGCAGAGTGCTAAGTAGTTTCTGAACCCTCGACTCAAAACCGAGTTCTACTGCACACTTGTTTTTCCAGAGGACCGGTCATCTGCTGAAGCCCCAGGCCTCCATCTACCTAGATACGTCCCTGCAACCTCCTGCACTGGCCATCCCCTGCCCCAAATCACTATGTACCTGTTCATCCGTGGGAGCGTAGCTGTTTTGAGAAGATGCCTTGTATTATTTCCGAGAAGACTTCTCGCTCCTGTCTGCCGTATCTTGGCCATCTTTCTCCATCTGAAGCTTCTCGCAAAAGTTCCTGTACTCCTCGCAGGGCACCTGGAACGCCTCGATAGAGTAGAGCCTGTAGCCGACGCGCCGCCACAGGCCCAGCTGCTCCATGAACGTCTGGCTGAGCCGCACCGCGGGAACAAGGATTCTCATCCTTGCGAGAACGGTCGCGGCGTCCTGGCGCCTCTTGTACATGAGATAGGCGGCCGCGAAGGTAGCCGAGCGCGAGGTGCCCGTGCCACAGTGGACCAAGACGCGGTGCTTCCTCTTGGTCTCCGACGTCGCGCCGTGCTTCTCTGGTACATTGACGCTCGCCCGCCCGTTGCTCTGGGCGTCGGTCGCGTCCTCATCGTCGAAAAGGTAGGGGCGCTGGGACCAGAACATCAGCGACCGCAAAGCACGCTGAGTAAGTAGATGGGGAGGAGTCCCGCAATCGGGTTACTACACAACAGACATACCAGTCTCCTGTCTATGAACTCGCAAGCACCGGGAAAGTGCTGGATGATCTGTGGATGATTGCCGTCGTCGTCGACCTTCAAGAAGAGTCGATCCCTGAGCGGGACGGACCGCAGCAGAGCGTGCTCGGGGTCGTCGGAGACAGGGTAGCTCATGACGGTGATGACTGCGGTGATGCCCTGCTCCTTGAGGAACTTTTCGTCTGCGACGCTCTCCTGGTTGCCTACGCATAGACCAGGGTCGACCTCTGACATGGATGGAATCCTCGCTGGTTGGCAGTGCCGATAGCGACGATATGATACTAATGATGGCGTTGTGTCAGATGGTGTAGAGTACGTGTTGCTGGGTTTGGGCCAGTTGACATCCATTTTAGACAGTGGCATCCAGGGCTCGACAGAAGGGGTTTGGCAGAAAGAGTATGTAGAAGAAGATGGGACGGGCAGTACTCCCGGTGGGCCTGTACGGAATGTATATCTCAGATTCGGGTCGCTCATGTCGTGACAGGTACCAAATGACGCCTGACCGTTGTGATGGCTGAGACTTTGTGTAGGAGGGCCGACAACGTAGAGTGGCTGGCCCATCGAGTGGTAGATGAAGGCAGGACAGGTGAGTGGCCGAACCATTGCAACATTGTTCTGGGTTGGAAAGGCACGGGTTGGAACGGCAGCGAGGAGTTGCGACGGCTGATCCACAAGGTGACCTGGACATGTGTCGTTGTGGCAAGCGTACTTGTCCTTGTGCAGAGGATAGCAGGTGACAGCGCAAGAGGCGCCACAGAAAGCGCAATGGAATGCGTGTTTGTCCATGGAGGGCGACCAAGACCGCAGAACTGAGTGGAGGTGTGGGTTGGATGAAAGGGAGCAAGTCTCAAATGAAGACTCGTTCAGTGCCGTTCCGCCAGGAAGCTTCAGTCCGCTCTCTGATGAGTGCAAGTGGCTGTCAGTCCATTTGTGTACTGGACGAAATTGATGCTGTCAAGTGCAAGAATGTTGGCTCATTGTCAGGTTTTGCACACTTGATGAATTCACATTTGCAGTACGGGCCTTCTGGTAGGCAATATTGGAAAGTTTGGCTTGGGAGATATGCTTTCTGAAGATACCTAGGTAGAACCTTCACTTCTTTGGCGTAATGGCTTTGTATACTTAGCAAAAAACTTCAATCAGATCCAAATGCTGGGCCCAGCGAATCGAGGCCAGAATTTCAGAGTCATGGGATGGAAACAGAAGTTCTTGTTACCTAGGTAATCAGAGTATTGGATACTCGAGGACGAGGCTGTCGTATGTACTTGTACATCCAACCCGAGGCATTAATAATCTACCATAGCGCACTTTTATAGATCCGTCGAAACGGTCTTGGGATTTCCCACGTCATATGACGCCAAAGGAAGCAATAGGTGCTTTTTTATATAACACCGTCCTTTTCCTATAGGACCTTCCAAGTCTAGAGACCCTCTTTCGAGACCTAAAGACTATCTTGGCTAAAAGAGGGTGGTCTTAACGAGAAGAAAAGGTACCAGGGCCTTAGATGCTTTAAGGTGGTTAAGATAAATTTGGCTTAATTTTCAACGTGGTCCTTTCGCTAAGGCACAAAAACTGGCCAAGAAAGAATCTCTTCCCATGGCTTAAAATAAGCCTGCTTTTAATTTCTAATATATAGGTGGATCTGGGCAGACGGCTTTATTAAACTAGAGAGTTGATTAGTTGTTAAAATAATTAAAATCTCTCCCCCGTTAAAGTTAGAAAGGAAGGAACTAGGTGGATATTTTGGTATAAGTATATACTAAGTGCAAAATCTCAAGACCTAAACTCTTTAAGACTAATTAACTCTCCTAAGACTAACTTAGCATTTTTAAAATTAAATTATATTTAAAACCTTTATAAGCTTAAAAGACTATAAATTTAATAAAATAGTTAAATTTAAAAAAGACAAAGATTTATTTTTTTTGCGTTATATAACGCAAAAAGCTTAAAGATTGTATTTCTAGCAATATAACTATGTTTTAGGCAATAAAACAATAGTGCTATGATCTTTTCCTGGTCTTGGTAAATTGGTGTATGCGCGCTATGGTACGCAGGGCATTTTGGTCGTTCAAAAAGACATGGCTTCTCAATGTGAAGTTGTGCATCGACTGCGGTTTTAACTTTTTAGATTTGTGTCGAAAGTCCTGCCGAGCCACCGAGCGTCCGACTTTATATTCGGGCAGCCTTTCTGCGTGATGGAAGAAGTTTCTGTCTTCGAATTTCCCAGAAAACTCCTGGCGCCACGATGTTGGACGCCAAAAGCAGGCGACAAGGAGTTTTGACGGAGGGGAAGAGGCACAAAAGTAGAGGGGTGGAGATGGAGTGAAGGCCCCCAAATGCTGTTTCGTGCTGGCCGAGAGATCCCAGCAGTGATTTCTGGATATGGAGTTGTATGGGACTGACAACGGGATGAAGCCGCACAACATCTCATCAAGCGCATGGCCACACGATACAGTAAGAGGGACACAGAAGAGGGCTGCAGAGAACAGAGCAGAGTCTGATGTGAAGGAAGTGTATTGATCCTGAAAAGTTGCCAATAGTAAAGCGACAAAGGAAAAGACACATAATCGAGTGGTAACGCCCCCAGGCTTGCAAATATCTATTTTGGTTGACATTTCTCGGCCTGCAGGGGGAAGGCAAATGGCGGAGTTGGGCGGCGAGAGGGGGGTGGTCGTCTGCTGTTTATCTCAGCGAGCTCAGGTCCCACCCCGTTGCCGGGGTTGCCCGTTCGCTCCGGCCGGACAATGTTCCCCGCCAAAAAGTTGTTTTGCGAGTCTGCGGCAGGGGTGTGACGTCGGCGGGGTTACTGGGCCGCTGTGGCGCTCACTTTGCTGTGTGCTGATAGGAGCGCCAAAAGTCACCCAGCAAGCAAAGAGAGAGAGAGACAGTTGGAACTGCCAACGGACCGCGCAGATCACACCGATAACACGGTAATTACGTCGCGCAAAGTGCTAGCACCATCAGGCTGTTTGCTTGTTTTAGCCGGGCTGGAGGTCCGCCTTTATCTTCCTGGCGGTAGAGTGGCGACATCGGCTCCGTTTAAGACGAAAGCTTCCTGCTTCTCAAACACAAACTTTCTCTATTCGTCTGATCATCTCTCTCTTTCTCCCCTTTCTAAGTTGTTCAGACCAAGATCAGACAGACAATTTGAGAACACCATTACACTCCATGTCCAGAATCATGGCTGCCGTCAAGAACACCACGTAATTTTTCTGACGTCTCTGAATCACATTGCCGCCTCGTGCTAACACGCGCCCCCAGGAAGACCTTCACCCTCAACACCGGTGCCAAGATCCCCGCCATTGGTCTGGGCACCTGGCAGTCCGCGCCGGGCGAGGTCACCAGCGCCGTCTCGGCCGCCCTCAAGAGCGGGTACCGCCACATCGACACGGCCGCCGCCTACGGCAACGAAAAGGAGGTGGGCGACGGCCTCAAGGCCTCGGGCGTGCCGCGCGACCAGATCTTCCTGACCACCAAGCTCAACAACCCGGACCACAAGCACGTGCCCCAGGCCATCGAGAAGTCGCTGGCCGCCCTGCAGACCGACTACGTCGACCTGTACCTCATGCACTGGCCGAGCTCCACGGATCCCAGCGACACCAAGAAGCACTACCCCGACTGGGACTTTGTCGACACCTGGAGGGAGCTGCAGAAGCTTCTCGACACCGGCAAGGTGAAGGCGATTGGCGTGAGCAACTTCGCCGTCAAGAACCTGGAGAAGCTGTTGAACGCAGAGAGCACCAAGGTAAGATAGTCTCCCCCCTCCGCCCTTTCTCGGTGAATGCCATGGATCATTATCATGTCGGACGGAAGCTGACACTCACACCCGCGACATAGGTTGTCCCAGCCGTCAACCAGATCGAGCTCCACCCGTGCAACCCCTCCCCCAAGCTCCTCGACTATCTCAAGAGCAAGGACATCCACCCTTCGGCCTATTCACCCCTGGGCTCGACCGACTCGCCCCTCAACAAGAACACGACTCTGTCGTCCGTCGCCGAGGCGAAGGGCAAGTCGCCTCAACAGGTGCTGCTCATGTGGGGTCTGCAGAGGGGCTACAGCGTTCTGCCCAAGAGCGTCACCGAGTCGCGGATTAAGGCCAACTTTGAGTTGGACGGCTGGAGCCTGACGGACGAGGACGTCAAGGCGCTGGATGGCATCCAGGACAGGTTCAAGGTCTGTGGAGATGGCTGGCTGCCGGTGAAGGTGTTCTTCGGCGACGATGAGTAGTGTTCTTGTGATGGAAAAGATGCGCAGATAGAAAATTCTGTTAGAGTACATCTAGACGTCAAAAAATAGAGGAACGTCACAAAAGAATATCTTCCGAATCTATGTGGAAATCTAAACACCCCCAACACGGCCACTGTATATGCGCTCTGCTGCACCCAGACAACACAGCATATATACGTAGTCTTTAGTACCGGTACGAGCTGCCACTCCTGGCCGGTGAGATTGATAGTGTCGTTCAAGGCGCGTTGGCCTCTAGGAGTCTAGATGAAGTCGTGTGTGCCCAAGATCTCGGCGCCGCCGCTCTCTAGAGACGACTCTCCAATCCCGTATGAGAGCGGGTCTCTGGAGTCGGCGAATTGGCAGACCATCACCGTATACGTCTCTTCATGATGATGACCATATCTGTGTCGAGCCGACGATTTGCCGCAGGTCATGACGGGAAGTGGGGATGGTAGTCGTCTCGATAGCTGGAACGTTGCCTCGACATGGTCCACATTTGCCGCGGGATCATCCAAGTGAGTTTTTTGGGCCAGACGTTGGATATTGTGCCCGTTCATGTTGAAGTTCGTTGTCCCCGTCCCGTAGATCACAGCATCTGAAATATCTGCCCCCGAGGGATCTGGTAGAGACCAGCTTGGTTCGATGTCTGAGACGCAAGATAGTCTCCTTCCCGGTCAGGATGATGTTGATGTTGATATCCAGCTGGCTGAACAACCCCAACCAACCGATTCAATAATCGTCCGTCTGGACCATATGCACCGACAAGAAGTGCTCACGGGAATGTCCATGATGTATACCGTAAGAGTCTGTTGCTTAGACATCGGCGTGTCTCTTATTAGTGACGCCTTGATAAGGACGCAATCGTCGAGCAAGGTTCGCTGCCGCCAGGTCATGGCTGGTCTTCCGAAACTTCAGTGGACCGGTATCTGCGTGGACGGTTTGGTAGTGAGTCCAGACTGCACGGTACACCCGACGCAGCCGCTGGCTTCGAGTCCTCGAACAAGTTACAGGGAATTGGCCGAGAACTCATCTGCAAAAGTGCATTCCGCAGATAGATCAAGCGTTCACAACTTTCCTTTGGGAACACGACTGGCGCCGGCTTCCGCTTCGCCATCCTTCTCCTCTCGCAACACCGCCACGATCTCCTCCCTCACCCTCTCCGCCAGCTTCTCACCGTCCTCCGTGTCCAGATCGGTCCTCTGGCCCCGGCCGAACATGGTGAACTTTTCACTCCACCGTCCCTGCGCCCGTATCTCTGGCCGGGGGATGATGTGGTAGTGCATGTGAGGCACAACCTGCGCGGCGGCAGCTCCATTATTCTGGACGACGTTCCAATCGTCGACGCCGGTGGCCCGGCTCACGGCCGCGGAGAGCACCCGCAGGTAGTACCCGAGCTCCCGAGCCTCGGCCGGCGTCGTCCCTGTCAGCTTTGGCGCGTGCCGGCGCGGGCAAACGAGGAGGTGACCTCGTGACAGCGGCATGATGTCCAGGAAGGCTATGATCACGGGCGTGGAGAGGAGGACATAGGTCTCCGGGCCGGGCAGGGCAAGCTCTGGGGAGATTGATGGTGAGGATGAGACTGGTGGGGAAGTTGGTTCGAAAGGAGCGTAAATGGTGGCTATTCTGCAGAAGGGACAGTTCTCGCTGTCCTCGACTGCTGTTGTTGGGTCTGAGGGTTGTCCGTCGTCGAAGGACTTGTCTGGTATTTGAGGTGCCATTGTGCTTGACTTGTCGAGACCAGAGCGACGAGGTCGGTGGACCGGACCGGACTCGAGCTGAAGATCTCTCGCAGGAGCCTCAAGAGATGCCAGCGTCCCACGGAAAATTATTTGAGTATGCGGGTGAGCCTTGGAGGAGGCTTCTTGTCGGTATCAATCATCACATCATTGTGGATCCGATTTCTGTTGTACTGAACCTCGGCTGCTTGACCGCGCAGGGCCATGCAAGTGCGGCCTTGGACCCCTGTTCCAGGCTTACCACAATTAGAACTTTAAGTAGGCATTGCCCTCCAGTTCTGCCACCACGGCCCCTCACCGCCTAATTTTTCAGAGCTAGTCTCGCCGAGCATCGAATTCCACTGTCGTATCTCTGCTCTGGCTTGCGACAGCCTCTTGTCTCTTTCATCACCAACTTCAGAACCCACCGCGCAACCCACCACCGCATCTACTCCTTCCGACAAAGTACCCACATATTCATCCTCAACACAGTAAGACATGTCTCGCGAAGGCTACCAAGTCCCCACGGGCTCCGCCGCCAGCCCCTTCGAGTTCGGCAGCAGCCAGCCACGACAAGCAGGCGGCTACCAGGCCGGCGGCGCCGCGGCCGCCATCGACAACGAGCCCGTCATCCGGTATCTCTGCGGCGACTGCGGTACCCCGAACCAGCTCAAGAAGTCTCAGCCCGTGCAGTGCCTGGACTGTGGCTGCCGTGTGCTCTACAAGGAACGGACAAAGAGGTGAGTCAGGAACGGTGGCTCCAAGGAAGCAGAGAATACAATGTTGAATGTGTGTTGCTAACGTGTTGGTTCTTCGTTTCAGAATGATTCAGTTCGAGGCCCGGTGATCGTGCGACGGTGCGAATGCGAGTTTTGACACTTGAACGGGACGTGACTTGCGATCAGGCCACGCGGCGACGACACGCCGAGGATGGTGAGCGTTGAGGCTCTATGCGACAGGCAGTGAATGGGTTTCGGGGCTTCGCGAACCGTGGATGGGTGGAATACTCTCGACCATAGGGCCTCCAAACCGAACAGGGGCAGTTGGTCGCAAGCTCACGCCCCGGATGTACTGAAATCAGCGCGGATGGAGCATCACAGCCACGAGGGAGTTGCGGAGCACTGGGATTTCGCAGTCGATTGTCTATACTATGTTTTGATGGTATCATATCATGACCTCCCGATCCGAAACGCCGTGAATTACAGATCGCTACCCCTTGACCAAACCGTTCCGATATGCAATTTTATGGCCGATGTTTTCTCCTCGCCTCTTAAATGTTTGAACGCCCGTTGCATGCGCAGAACCACTACTAGCCTTGCCTCTGCTGTGTACGTAGGTACTTAGCGAAACTGGCCTCCCCGGCTAGGGTGTCCTCGCCTTCCTGCATGGCTGCTTCGTATCTTGCCTGCAGACCGTCCCGATCCGTCTCGTCATCATCGTACTCCTCGGAATCCTGGTCGCTGACCACGTCGATATCACCATCCTCGTCCTCGTCCTTGCCCTTGCTGGACCGCGCGGTGTTGCCAAGACTGCTCACGGACATACCCTTCATCATCTTGTCCAGCTCCTTCTCCCGTGCGGCCTTCTTGGCATCGTCTCGCTCCTTGCGCTTCCGCTCCAGCTCTGGCTGGTAGTCTCGCTTGAACTCCTCCGCCTTCTCCGCCACCGCCTCGAAGAACTCGTCAACACCGTTGCCCGTCATGGAACTCACGCCCACGACGCTCAGATGTGCGTAGAACTCCTCCAGCATCAAGCTCATACTGTTGAGCAGGCTGCCCATGTACCCACTGCCGCTCCCCTCGCCCTCGACCCCGCCAAACGCGTTTCGGTTCTCGTCCTCCTGCAGCGCGGCCTGGAACGCCTCGAAGTCCGTCATCCACTCCTTGGCGAAGCTCGCGTCCTTGACGTCCGTCTTGTTGAACACCAGGATCATCGGCAGCTTGGTCTTGTACAGGATGCTGCACGCGTACAGCATGTTGCTCATAAACGTAGAGGTCGAGCTCGTGCGCGGCGTATCGATGACGTACGCGATGACGGTGGGGAAGGACGAGGCGAGCGACTCTAGGAGGATGGTGCCCGAGGCCGACCACACGAACACCTCGATCTGGCCCGGCGTGTCGACCAGGATGTTGTGGACGGGCTTGCGGCCGGGGTTCTCGGCGTCGGGCTGGGTGCGCTTCTCCAGCAGGCCGAGGATCTGGTCGACCTTGGTCGCGAACAGGTTGAGCGAGGTCAGGATGCCGCCGTTCGGGCCCAGGTTGTACTGCTTCATGACCTCCTTGTAGTTGACGGAGTCGCGAATGTCGATGTTGCTATCGAAGGGGACGTTCAGGACGGCCGGGTCGAGGTTGATCACGTAGGGAGGGTCCTTCTTCGCGTGCAGGTGCGCGTTGATCCGTTGCATGAAGGTCGTCTTGCCGGAGCCTGCCATGCCCACGCAGACGATTGCGACGGGCTGCTGACCAGAACCAGTGCCTGAGACGGCGCCTTGGCTCTGGTCTGGCTGATCAGTGCTTGGTGCAGCGGAGGAGGATGCCATCTTCGAAACTACTTTGTGGTAGGCGCTGACGCTGATGGTGTAGAGAGACAGGATGGGAGAGCTCACATGAAAAGTTGATCGCAAAATGGCGGGGCTATCAATCGACGGTAGAACATTGGGAGGTTGCATCAGCGGCGGCACAGGTGAACCCCTGTAAGTGGAATTTTGGGGTGGCAGGGTGCTCGCGGCAGAGCCTCATAGCGCCTCACGTCATAATTCTGTACCTGGCAACGTCCAGCTTCTGCAGCACCACCTTGGTTGGTGCTTTAGTCTTCAACTACAGCACTTACACCCCTTTACGGGCTGGTTCTCCTTCTGGATTCAAAAGCATGGATGGCCTTGATGATTTCGAAGAGCAGCTCGCTGCCGAAAAGGCCGAACGAGAGCAAGAGCAGGAACGCGCCGCCAGGAAGGACAAGAAGCACAAACACCGTCACCACCACCACCAGCGCGACAGATCAGGAGACCGGGACGATCCAGACAAACGCCAAGGCAAGGAACGGGTCAGAGACGGCGGTCGCCACAGAGATCATGACAGAGATACAGAACGGGAGGGCCACAGACATCGACACCACAGATCGCGCGACGAGGAGGACGAGGAGGATGGACACAGACACAAGAGATCGCGTCGCTTCAAACACGATGACGAGGACTCAAATCGCAAAGAGCGTCGCAGACACAGACACCAGGACGACGATGGACAAGGAGAGCTCGAATTTATCAACTCCACCGACGCCAAGGAGAAGCTTCCCGTGCCGGACGAGGAGAGGTCGCGAGAGGAGGTGCAGATTCTTGCTCGTGACTCCTGGATGACTGGTGATATCGATATCGACTACATCCATCGCAGCAAAAAAGAAAAGATGCCGCCCCCGAAACAAGCTCCGGAGCGGGTGATACACCACCGGGAGTTGAACACGGGGCTGGGAGGCGTAAGCGGTGCTTCACCAAGTGATCTCGAAGACCTAACGAAGGAGGTGGATTACACGTTTGGCGATGCCGGATCGCAGTGGCGAATGACAAAATTGAAGGCTGTTTACACCACGGCGGAGCAGATTGGACGGCCGGTTGACGAGGTCGCAGAGGAGCGCTTCGGATCCCTCAAAGAGTTCGATGACGCTCGAGAAGAGAAGGTAGAAGTCGACAGGAGGAACGTGTACGGCGAGGGCTACAAAAGCTCCGAGAAGCCTACAGGGGCCCTGTACCGTGAGCGCATGACCAAGACACGCCCAACGCCCCAGGAAGATCTCAATTCCCCCGAGGACAGCCCGGAACAAGGCGTCGTCATGCGGGAAGCCGTTCCTCCATTGGACCAGACAGCTCTGAACCGTATGCGTGCTCAGGTGATGAAAGCTAAGCTGCGGAAAGCACCGGACGCCGACAAGCTCGAAGCGGAATACGACGCGGCATTGGCACACTTCAACGGCACCGCGACTGCCGATCAGGCCGTCGTGCTGGACGCGATGCACAATCGCATGCTTGCTGGAGAACGAGGCGAAGTCAAGGCTATCGACAACAAGCGCGGCCGCGAGCGTGGTCTCGTCGAGGCTAACGAGGATATGAGTATCGACGACATGGTCCGGGAAGAACGGCGGACCCGCGGTCAAGGAGGCGGCGAAGGCATGCGCCTGGCCGAGCGCATCGCAAAAGATGCCAAATTCGATGATGATCTGGAGTATCTCGACGAGAACGCCGAGAAGCTCGCAAAGCGCGTGCACAAGTCCGAGATCAATCTGAAGAACATGGCTGTCAACGAATACCAGAAGATGAACAAGATCCTCGACACTTGCCCGCTGTGTCACCACGAGGACCGGAAACCGCCGCAAGACCTACCCATTGCACCGATCATCGCCCTGGGAACGCGCGTTTACCTGACTCTACCTACCGAGCCCGAGCTCAAGGGCGCAGAAGGCGGCGCCGTCGTGGTACCCATCAGCCACCGCACGAATTTGCTCGAGTGCGACGATGACGAGTGGGAAGAGATTCGCAACTTCATGAAATCCCTCATCCGCCTGTACCACGAACAAGGTCGCGAGGTGGTTTTTTACGAGAATGCAGCGGCGCCCCAGCGACACCTCCACGCTGCGCTCGTCGCAGTGCCTATCCCTTGGGACCTGGGCGACACCGCGCCTGCATTCTTCAGAGAGGCGATGCTGTCGAGCGATGAAGAGTGGACACAACACAAGAAGATCATCGATACCGGCAAAAAGGCCAAGGAGGGGCTTGGCAAGCTTGCCTTCCGCCGGAGTATTGCGAAGGAGATGCCTTACTTCCACGCTTGGTTCACCATCGACGGCGGGCTGGGTCATATTGTCGAAGACTCGTCTAGATGGCCCAGAGGGGATCTCTTTGCAAGGGAGATCTTGGGAGGTATGTTAGACTGTGAGCCGGATAACATCAAGAGGCAGGGACGCTGGAACAGACATGACTCGCGCACCGAGGACTTCAAGAAGAGGTGGCGGAAGTTCGACTGGACCAGAGTGCTAGCCGAGGGCTGAGAAGGGTGGTTCCACCCTCAGTATTGACGTTGGTATCAATAACATCTATGATCATCACCAGGCTCGCAACCTTCATGGTTGAGTATCATCCGCTAAGCATTTGCCTCGACGCAAGGCGTCGGGGAAGGAAGGTACAGCGTACAGTTCCACAAACAGTATTTGGGTCTGGCTAAGAGAGAGGGACCGTTGCTGGCCTTTGTTCCCCGTTTTTGTTTCTTTTTTTCTGTATTTTCTCTTTTCCTGAGAAAAGACCTTTTACCCTTTCTACCATTTAATCCTTTAGCCGTCTGGCTCTATAACTGTTTAGCTTTCTGGCTGTCAGGCTCACAGAGACAGAGAGAGGGGGGGGGGGGAGGTGGCAGACGGGCGAGGTAGAAGGGGAGTGCGTGTGCGCGTGTGTGGAGTGCGAATTCGCTGCGTACGGACTCTCTGCCTACCAACTCTGCGGTGTCTCTAGTCCTGACCAACGAAGCCATAAAGGCCCGGTAGTTTAGCAAATTTTCCACCTTTTAGTGGTGACTCTCGTTGTGACGATTAATTTACCATCCAAGTACAAATGTTCACCAGTGGTGCGTGAAAGATTACTAAGGCAAAGGGAAAAGTGAAGTTCAGGACGTTAGTGGCGGTAAGTATGTACGAGAGCAACGCTGGAAAGGCTTTCCTTTAACACATATGCACAGATTGAACAAAAGATAAAACTTCTGGAGCTTTTAAATTGTTTGAGCCCTTTAGGAAACCTCTTCACGGCAAGGCCCTCTGATGTGGTGAAGCTGATTGTGTTGCTGTCCACGGGTTGTAAGCCCTCCAGGGCTGGAGGTGGTCGTTGATGAGAAGAAATCTCTCCTCTCCTCTGATAAAACACTTACGAAAGCCCTTTTGTTAGTGCTACCCTACCCGTCACACTTTCCACACCACCACACCGGCTGCTCTCTATGCATGTGACAAAAGAGTAGTCTCAAAGTAGCTCAGTGAAGCTGTCTGGATCGATCTAGTCCGGCTCTGACACTAGTCCGCCCGACGACAATCCATCAGATCACGCCGCTGGGACTTGACATATAATCATTCTATATTTAATCATTCTACCTGTCCGTCTAGTTGTGGTTCGTCCATTCCCTATTCTTCTTCCCTGATGAACCTTGCATCAACAAAATTATCTGAGGATTCGAATCAAAATATTTGACGCATTGATCAGGCTGATATCAGTGTATCTCCAATTCTCACATATCTTCTTTGACATTACGAGATCCAACATCGCTTCTTCTGACATATAATTTCCTCGAAAGCTATACCTAGGCGTTCTATGGATTCTGCAAACATGCCTCTTTTCCCACTCTTCACACTGCTTCCGCCGGAGCTTCGGCTCCCGATCATCCATACCGCAATACAGGATCGGGCTGAAGCCATGATTAAATGGAACTTAAAGTACAAGTACAGAGACGGCCCTGATGGGTCCAAGCCGGATGGGGCAGCGTCTCTTGCCAGCGTGAACGGCGAATGGCAAGTAGAGGTCGAGAAGTTTCTATTTCGAAGCCTCATTCTGTTTGACACCCCTGGACCTACTGAAAACGACTTTGACTTCCCATCTTTCGAGAGAGTCATGACAGGAAGCCGAAGATCATATCTGTCCGAGTTGAAGGTTGTCTGGCTAGCGGTGAGGGGAAACATGGTGCATCCGGAGGGTGCTCCTGGGGAGCATGTGCTCCTGTGCTTCAAACGACTTTTCACAATTCTCCACGGATGGAATCCACAAGAAGTTAAGAAAGACCTCTTGTCAGTCAACTTTAGCGCGCCTGAGCTCGGATGGGAGATTGGACCCGACCTTGGGCCCGTACTCGACTTCCCAACTGTCTCTGTTGTTCGGGAATTGGATATCAAACATAGGGACGGAAACCAGCTTTTATTACCTTTCCGGAACAGACTCTGCCTCCTGTACAAAAGTGTACTCAATCTTTCTGCCGTCCGCTTACATACGGAAACATATTGGTGTCCACGTCACGGGTTCGCCGAGGACTTGAATTGTACGTCCAACACAGCTTTCTTCATGGTCTGCTTCCTGCGCTTGAGCTAACAATCCTCAGCTTTTGCAGATAATCTCTTGGATTCAGTGCCTGGACTGCAGAAACTGGTTGTCCAGGCTCCTGATTATGCAGATGTGTGCGACCACAGCTTGACTGAGGACGAGGCCGGGCGATTTCCTCTCTCTCCTGGCGTATCAAACACCTACCACGACCCGAACATGAGGACCTTTACTCCTCGCTTCCGGGACTTGAGCTATCGCCTCAATGTCTTGGCTCTCCACATGCCCATATGCATCCGACAGTTCTTTTCTGCATTCGCGAGAGATTCGAGCGCCGGTGGCGAGGCCACCCGCCGACCGATTCCCGAGTGGCCAAACATGACAGAGTTGTACATCCAATTCGATGAGTCCATCTACGACAAACGGTCTACCGAGGAGTCGAACGAGACGGCGCTTCTCCTCGCGGGGCGTGCCGTCCAGCGCATGCCGAAGTTGAAGACTATGTGGATCCAGAGGTCGCGAGACTCATGGGACGACGAGGAAATAAACCCGCTGCTCCCAGAGCCGTTTCGTTTCGACTTCCATTCCGGATCATACCGTCACGATACGAGGCATGGCTCGCGTGACTTGTACCTCTCTGTGTCTTGCTACGTACCATCCCGAGAGGTTGTCAAGACCTGGAAAACCGCCGTGATGCTCGGACAGCGCAACCGCCTCGCTGTCGAGGTCAGCCTCGAGGGACTGGATTATCGATTTCACCGACCAGGTTTGGGAGACCCCAGTTGGAAGGACTGGGAAGAGAACATGGAGGCTCCGCCTCCCGTAAAGGCAGCGATTCCAGAGCGTGACGAGGACACAGCGGCTCGTGACCCTGACAGGGACATTCTTGCGTTTTCGGATTCGGAGGAGACGGACTCGGATTCAGACGATGAGTGGGAGTTTCTAGGACCCATGTGACACTTGGCGATCCAGTGGAAAGGGAATTTCAACAAGGCGAGGAAGTCAAAGTATGTTGTGGCGACACGGATGCGATCACTGTCTCTATCGGAGCAGATCACTGTGTTATGAATGTTTCTGGAAGCTTTTCACTGTGCTAAATAGTTTTTTTATATAATCCACCGTGTAGCAATGAAAATGGGCCTTTTGGAAGATCGAATGTTGACCATTTCCATTTCCTCCTTGCACTGGCGCTCTCTGACCCTTCCAGGCGGCCCTCTAAGCCCCCTCCTCAGAGAGGGTCTGAAACCTGAGAACCTTGAAGGCCAAAGAAATTTATGAGGAAAGATAAGAATGAAAGAACAAAAGAGAGCGCATGTGCAAGCTTAAGAGCAAAACAACTATTGGTACCCACAACGCCAGAACAAAGTTTTACCGCAGATCCATTTGCATTGCTATATAATGAATTGTAACAAGAAATAGTCAGCATAATGAAATAGCTTCTGAACCTATCCAGCACAGTGATCGAATCCTCGTCTATCTTGGGGATGGACATCTGGAGCTAACAGATGCAATAAATATGTAAAGTTCACATTGGATATTCTGGAGTACATGGAATATCGGTGGATTCTACCAAGGGGCTTCGTATGATCCCAGTCACTTACACCGGCCGCAAGCACTACATGTAAGTCCAAACTATGCATGGAAAACACGTCGCTCAAGAGACCGCTTGCAATTGGCCTGGGCAGCCGCTGCAACCGAGCCGTTGAGAGACTTGGTGACGACGCCTGACGCGCTATCCTCTTCGAAGATGCCGCCGTAGATTATGCCTTCGTTGATCCCAGTGGGTTGATCACCGCTCTTGGTGATGTCCGAACCGCCGTTCACGGGCTTCTTCAGCATGCCGAAGTGGAACTGTCCCTGGCCGCTGACATCGTTGGGCACAGCCGCTGTCACCTGCGCAAGCTGCGTTGAGCCAGTCGAGTAGAAGACTTGAGTGGTGCTAGGATTTGATGTGAGCAGGCTGTACTTGTCAAATTAAGACCATCAATTCGGCTATGCTTACTTCTTGGTGAAGTCCAGAGTGACACCAAAGTTGTGGAACACGTTGGGAGTAAACTTGGTGCTGAACAGCAGCGAGGCGTTCTTAACATTGCCGAAGAGCATCAGAGTATCAGGGTCCGCAACCTTTTGGTCAAGAAGGGTTCCGGTCTTAAGCACCATCTGGTTGGTGCTGAAGTCGGCGCTCTCGAGGAAGACCAGCTGGTACTCATGAGAGAGGTTTAGTGGCCGTGCAGTGTCCTTCATGATGCTGAAGTGAAGCGTCTTCACTCCGGTCGTCGACGGGTCAGTCCCATTATTACTGGCCGGGATCAGCTCAGCGCGGCGGAAGCCGGTCTGAACGTTGGTCGCACTGGGGGCGAAGATGGACTGGTCACTGAGCATGGGTCAGCAACATTTCGCCCGAGGCCCGTGTCATGGATGTATTATATACCATACCTGATCGTCACCTCGACCGGGACACTGTTGCTGTCGAGTAGCGACGGCTGGACGTTCGGCAGCTGCAAAAGCTTGCTCAAGGTGAGGTTCTTGCCAAAGACATTGCTGGGGTCGAAAATGCCATTGGTAGTATCCAGTGCTGTGAGCTGGGTACCGGAGGGGATCCGACCATCGAATGCGATGGTCTGAGCAGCCGCCAGCGACAAGAGAGAGCAAAGGGTAAAGAGCGAATAAGACAGCATATTGAATACTGGGTGTAAAGAACGACAGCCTTGAAACTAGCAGGGCGAGTAAGTATATCAGAATCGAAGAACTTGGCGAGGCAAGTGTTGATCATGCAGATAGTCGCACAAGTGGCTGCAGGGCTGTTATAATACGTCGGATGATCAGCTGTCAATGGAGCAGACGGTCACATCTGTCCTAGGGTGATGTTTGAGAAATAAGGTTTACCCCTGGGCGAGTCACTTGGCAGTGGAGGCTCTTGAGCCGTGCGTGCAAGTGAAGCCGACGGGATCTCCTTCGGTAGCATATTGCCGGAAATTAACCTTGGGTGCCTTGTGAGCAAGAAGATCGTAAGTTCAACCCAATCTCAGTGTCTGGAAAGAAATCTTGAGCCCTCCTGCCCTCAGAGCCCTTGTCAGCGAACCATAGTCTGGTTCGATAATACATGATCGACGACTAGGCCAGGGTCCTCAGCACGGTTGATGCATGCATAAATGCGCTTCACGTTACCGTGTCTCAGCATCCTGAGTGTTCACTGCGCGCGCCTCTGAAGGTTCGGCTAGGCCGCGAACTAGGTTCGGAGTACCTGTAGATCCAGAACCCCCGTTCAACTAATCTTTCTTGAACCTCGCGATCATGCTGAGTCGTGACCGTCAGCGAATTCGGACTAGATAAGATTGCTCGTGGATCTTTCGGGATTATAGCCCGCGGTGGGGTACATGTACAGACGTCGCGAACGTCTCACATCACTTGGCTTTATTTAAAACCTGTGCGGCTGGAAAGGAGCTTGACATACGCAGGAGTCAGTAATTACGACTGCTTCCATGAGTAAGTACTTGACATTACGCGTGTCAGATGAGGGCTACGAACACTCCTGAAGATAACAAATATCACGAGATGCAAACAAGAGCCGATGCGTGTAGTTGGTCTCATGCAGTGGACGATGGCCTGTAACAGAGTCACCAGTCATTGTGAACAGCATCCGGGCGACCGACAGCAAGATGATTTGGATTGTTCTGTATCAGTCGACATTCGTGAATGGAATTGGGCTCGACTGGACGGATTCGTGGGCGAGTCATGCTACCGGACCAGATACTCAACTTTGCTGCCCAACCGCTCGTCGTATTCAATTTAAAGCACTCGTATCTGGGCAATCTGACGGAACGAGAGGAATTCCGTGAGTAAGCAGTGTCTAGGTAGTGCAGAACTCGTAATGGTATGTGATCAAGTCCTATGTATGCGGTTGCGCCAAGTTTGTACATTTGATGAGCCTAAAGACTGCTCGGGCAGAGCGTTGATCTTGGCACGTCACTACAAAGTCCAGCAACCATATTGCGCCTATGGCAGCTGATATCGCCCTGTTGCGTTTTACATCAAGCTTAATCTCCATCTTCGTGAGACCGAGCTCCAGTTGAAGTCCTCTACTACTGCCAGTATGAACATCGAAGAGGATGCATTCGGCTCAATTCCACAGGGGAAAACAATACCGGAGATGGAAAATGGCGTGCCAGTCATTGTCAGCGCCCGTATAAAAGGCCGAGCCAATATACGAAGGAACAAAGACCTACCTAGGGAGTCTGACATCGTCTACGTGTCCCGACTTGGTGGATGTACCTAGGTAGTCTTGAATGCGGCGACGAGACTGCTGGTAACTTGCTTGGATCAAAGGACCTCGCTGTGGCGCCATCCATCTCTGACATAGGTGATGCGAGCCCTTGTAATCGCTGTTTCTCCGCCGAGTGCCGCTGCGTACCTAAATGCGGCTTTGAGAAGGTCGGGTCCGCATCTATGTCGTACTTCGGCTCGGTTGGGGTGGCGGGCAGCTTGTAGGCAAGGACATAAACAATCACCATGGCCTGCTTTCTTCCTATGATCTGTCTCTTTAGGACTGGTGATAGAAGAAAATCTTTCTTTCAAACGTCCGCTGGACTCGGTGCCAGTCGAATTTCGCTCGGCTCCTCCGAAGCTTCAATAGTCCCCAGGTCCCCTCATTTCGGTATCAAGGTCTTCGTCGTCGCCACCTTGCAGTTTAATCTTGCTAGGGTGCCAGTGATATTGGGTTTTCTGAGCTCTCCGTCGAGCAAGCAAGAAAGCAATCGATGCCATGGTGACGACGATACCAACGATACCGGCTCCGACTTCAACCCGACCTGAGTACCTAGGTACCTTTGGACATCCGAGCCCTGTCGGATTTGCGGTCGTTGCTCTAGTCCGCGAGGTGGATCATTGCATGTGCAATTTTGCGATGAACCTCAACGCATTGTCTGGCCCGTACCCTTCCATGTGAAGATGCGCCTGGTGTCCTGAGAAACAGGCAAAAGAACTTAGGTCACGGTACTTACCTAGGTAGCCCTTAGCTTTTCAGGCTACTTAAGTAGACAGGGACCATGATGGCCAAGCTCTGTCCAAGCGTATAAAAGGATTGCTGTTGCCGTTGCCCTAACATTGGTCCCCGACACAATTTCACATACCAAATAGCATCACTTACCGAAGCCACTATCACCGTAATTCATCACACGATGGCGTCTCTGATATCCCTTGGCGAAAGGCAATGGGATTCGACCTGGGCCGGCCTGCCTGCAGAGATCCGGAATCACATCCTAACTGCCCTGATACACGCACAGAACGGTTGCACTTTGAGCTGCTTGGCCACGGTCTCTCGAGAGTGGCAAGCTAAACTCGAGCAACATAACTTCGCCCGAATAAGACTAACACCATCACGCCTCGTCGACTTCGGTTCTATGATTCGTCGCAATCGGGCTCTTGTGGGTTATATCTGGTTCTGCTTGGAACTTGGTGACTACGATTGCCTCCAGTGCGCACCTCTCGATGCACAAGAGGAATACTTTCCAAGTATTGACGATACGAGCCATGGCCCTATTACAATGGCATTCCAAAATCTGTTTTCCATTTTAAAGACATGGGAGCCGAACGGCGACTTGGTTCTCGACATCAGTATTTACTCGCCTAGCGATTCGAAGCATTGGTTTAAGTATATAACCATACTACCTGATACTCCTTCGGGCAAGCTTGGTTCTGAAGTCACAGAAACAGAGGACATGATGGCAGATCAGGTCTATGATGATGCCCAGCATGGATGGGTCGCTGGTCGTCGAGATTCCGCTCCCCCCTGAAAATGCCATTATGAAGGTTTTCTGGGACGTGATGGTCCCAGGACAGTTTGCTTCAGAAGAGCTGGAACAACAATGGTTTGATTCACTTCCACCAGTCCCGGCGGTAACGAGTTTGCTTTTACGACGCCAGAATCGCCGAAGATGGAAGCCGGCCTCGCTTGCGCACCTATTAGCTCGTTTTCCCAGACTCCAAGAACTCCACTACGAACCTTGGAGGGAATGGGACTCCATGCAGATATTTACCGATACAAGTGAGTACAACTGTGGATCTGTGACATATTTCATTTAGCTTTCATTGCGGCTCGGTTGCTGATCTGCGTCCCGTGATGTAGGGTATCGACTGCTCCTCGAATCTATCGCTCGCAACAACAAACTCAAGAAACTTGTACTCTTCGAGGACTTCAATGATCAGTACCCAGCTATGGCAAATGGCGAAGCGCTTCGAAATCCGGCTCCAGCCGTGAGCCGGATGGTCGCGGTCGCCAGTCTCGAGCTCGAGCATCTCTCAGCGTCGTATATGGTGGAGGCTAGCCAGTTTCTCGTTCTCGAACCCTCCTGGAAATGGCCCAACCTGACCTCGCTCGTGCTAACTTCAGGCTTACTCGAGCCCCAAGAGAGTGCCACCAACATCGGAGCCATGCTCCAAGCGGCGGCGACAGCGGCTATGAGGATGCCGCAATTAAAGACAATGGAGATCTGGAACGGTCAAAAGGGGTTGGCGACGCTTTTCAAGTACCAAATGTTCAAAAGATCACGGCAGGCTATCATTACTTGGAAAAGCACATGGAAATTTACCCTGCCGCCACCTGTACTTCAGATTTGGGAAGCCGCCGCACTCCAACATGGCGGCTATCGACTCGATTTGGTTGAGGAATGGCTGGATCGAGCTGACATCCAGTCTCATGGTGATGCAATTCATTACCTAATGCTAGAGACGGTCATTCGTCCTGTTTCATTGCACCAGATCCGGATGGAGCAAAAAGCGATGGGATGAGTGCTTTTTCGAGATCTTCCGCACATCTTAGCCGGTGCTTCACGATCCCGGATGATTGCTTACCTAGGTTCCTAGGTATCGGAGAGTCTGTCTCTGGGGCCTCAATTTGATTTATCAATGGGGCGGCAAGGTATTTGGTTGATCATAATGGAAAAAACATCAGTCTCAGGTCCCCATCAAGTATTTGCCCCATCCCATTAGAACATACAGTACTCAGCTGCTCCAGCTGAGCTCAAGTCCATATCGTTCAGATGTGGAACTAGGGTCATGGCAGTACTTCTCACTATGTAGGATTGCAAATGGATCTTTTGAATATAGACTCATTTCTATAGACGACAGCCAGACAGCCAGACAGCCAGGCCAGCCAATTAGCCACAAGCATTAAATGGAGAAAAGGCTAGAGGACGAGAAGTAACAGTCTTGTTGAGATTGGAGATAGATGTAGAACGATCCAATTTCCAAATTGATCAGAAATGCAGTCATACATTCCTCACAACAGTCATCCATGCCTTTTCCAATGTTTTTCGACGGCAGTTGGAGTGCATACGATAGTCGTCCCACTCTTGAGCCCAAGTCCCCATCTCCGTTCAAGTTGGAAATGCGACCATCCACGCTGTGGTTGGCACGGATATCTACTCGACGTAAGGAATGTTCAGATCGACGCGACGTGAGGTGCTCTTGGGATCGAAATAGGGTCGTTCTCCGATCCCAACGGCGCGGTTGCCGAACCTGTCTCCGAGACCCTGGTAATCCAACGTCATGGTGCTAGATAATTTGCAAATCAGTCATCTGTATATAAACATCATGAGAAAAGTAGCGGTATGTCTCGAGGACGGAGAGGGTCTTCTGAAGGGACTCTCCATTTGTGGACATGTAACCGAACATTCTTCGTGACCCTCTCTCAATACCGAAGGACATGAATATTAGTGTGCAGAGAGGGTACTTACTGGTATGCACTACGGTTATCCCAGATGGCTGTTGAGGTATCAGCGGCCGTTTGCTTCTCGAATCAAAAGTATATAGGATTCTGTTTACTCACCGATGTCGTTCGGGTTCTTCCACTTCAGCCTCACTTGGAGGTCATGATTTTGATACACGAGATCCAGGAACCATTTCAGGAGGTGGTCGCTCTCCGCCTGCGTCAGACCGTTAATCTGCCTGGCGAAGCCGCCTACAGGAAAGATGCTCTTCCATCCCGTGACCGGGTTCGTTCGGACGACAGGGTGAGTAGTCTCCAAGTCGGAACCGACGTTCTCCGGCGCGCCACGTTTTTTGGTGTAGATCTCGGCGTCGCCGTTCGCCACGATTCTCTTGAAGTTGTCGCCCCTGAAGGTCGCTGTCAGGCTCTCGAGAAACTTTTGGTAGGGTTCACTGATGCGATCGTAGACTTCGTATCCAGATGCCCAGAGTGTATCTAAGCGGAGGCTCATATCAGCCATCATTCTGTCCCTGAAGCACCCATGTGCGCATAGTATAGACCGGACTCACCACCACCTGTCTGAGGGAATTCAACGAGTCGCAAGGAAGTGTAGTCAGCTGGTACCGGCTCGAACCCAATATCAGAGTGCCACTGAGCGTTGTTCTGCTTCTTGGGGCTGACTGCCTGACTCTGCGTTTGGCCCTTGAACTTGGCGAATTGCTTAGAGCTGATGGTGCTGATTTCAGGATCGTCGCCTCCTAGCTCCAGCTTGCTGTTGAGAACCGGATGGATATGAAGACTGGACGTCTTGGGCCGCCCGGTCAGCTCTCCCAGGCGCAAGATGAGCTTCTTCTGAAGATCGTTGGTCAGGTCATCTTGGGCGCGGAAGAACACGACACCGCGCTGAGAGACTACATGGCGAGATTCAGCAAAGGCGATCTTCACAGCAGGACCGAAACGCCGGCTCGAATGAACTCACTCGTGATGGCGAGATCCCTGAGCAGTTCGTCAGAGTTGGGGGCGTTGAGCCATTCTACCAGGCTAGCCTTGGGGAATTCTTTGCCGATGACTGGTGTCGAGTCGAACGACTCGTATGCATCCAATGCTCCCGAGAGCTTCAAGGGCTGCGGATATTCTGTGAACACAGACTGGGACTCGACAGGGCCATCAGCATGACTGGCAACTGAATCGACTGCAGAAGGCGCCATGATGAATCAAGGCTATCTCGAAATGTCTTAACAAGACGACGATGTGACAAGATGTGCTCGAGGACAACTTCTCTTGTAATTTGTGGCCGGGGGACGGCTCTCGATCTTATAAGAACTCGCGCCCTTGGCCGCTGGTTCTGAGTCTGGCTATCGCTATCCAATTACCATTTCCCAGCCTTTGCCAGCTACCCGCGTTATTGAGTCACCGGCGTACAACGTGCAACATGCGATGGATGATGACGGAAGACATGCTAACGATGCCGTGATTTGCTCAAACCTATGGTTATGGGTGCCACTACTGCAGTTGAGCACTCCTATGTGTTTAGAACGATGAGGTGGGGTTGTCCATACGCGTAGACTAACCGTTTCCCGTACGCGTCCCGACTTCCTTTGATCTCCGACATAAGATGATAGAAGCCCGCATAGTAAAATCTCGGGTACTTACTCTAGGCATGTTCTACCCTCGAAAGTTACGTATGAGTCGTGCAAACGATCAGGGCGAGCATCGGAGCTCAGCACCACCCCGACCACGCCAAACCCACCTGGGCAGCCAGAGACGAGGGCAGGTAGACCCAGATTCTCCCTTCAGAGACTTCATCCAGAACAGCAATTGCATGTTCGCGCCTTTGATGGTGTTGCTGGTGCACCCGTGACACACCAGAGGCGGAGATAACGCAGAAGATACCTAGGTAGGCAACCCCAACGGCGCGAGCCACAATGCTTTGAGCCTTTGGGTTTTCCTTCAAGTCGGGTAGCAACATTTGCGTGATGCATGCACGAATGACGATACTTTGATCCTTGTCAAACTTCCAGACGCACCTATTCCGCCCTCAAGAACTGCAGTTATCAGTACATAGGTCGGCCCCACCAAGTAGTGGGTCGAAGTTCCGGATAACGACATTGGACGCCAAGCGCCCAATCCATCTCCCCGTTTTGCCGTCAAGGCTGTCCAAACATCTCGCTTCAGACCAGAAGCAAACAAATCGCTCGGGCTCGTGTCTGTAGGTGAAGCTAGCGATGGTAATACCCGGAGTCCCTATATCGTATGCATCGCTGCCCACACTTCTGGGTGCCGAGGTATTTGCTCTGCGGTCTTCGGGCTGGGCACGATACTGTCTCCATTTGTAGGTTGATAGCTATAGCAATAGCCCGGTCCGCCTCGGACCGAAGGCATACGGCCACCAGAAGGAACCAGCTGGCCAAATGGCTAGTTGGGCCGATTCGGCCCGACGGCAATTGGAAGAGACCGTACGCGTGTACGCCTAATTCCTTTGGCGTACAACGATAGTTTCCCTTCCGTTTCTTCTGCTAGACATCATCAACAACAATAGCAAATATACTCATTTTTACCCCTTATTCAAACCTTTTTATATACAAAGATTAACTTATTAATACTAATTAATAATTAAATAGTTAATTATAGATAACAAGGTAAAAGAAATAAATCTTGCCTTAAAAACCGCTGTAATATTCCCTAAAAGGGGTATACCACTTATAATAATAAGCTTTATGCTTTTAGCAAAAAATAATAAATAGCTTGCAAAGAGACTTTAATAAAGTTATTATTAGCAAAAGGCTATTTTTTTTAATTGTTAAAGATAACTAAGAGACTTTAACAAGAGTTATTACTAATGACCTTTTTAATGCGTCTATAACGCAAAATAACGTATAAATAACTTTAAAACCTTCTTATAAACGCTAGCAGCTTGTTTAATGCTATATTATACTTTTAAAAAAACGATTAATTCTATATAAAAATATTAAAACCTTTTATAAGGTTATAACAGCAAGCAACCGACCAATAGACTTCTTTATTAAGTGCTTCTGCCCTTATAAAAATCTTATAATCTTTCCCATTTTTACTATGCAATGAAAGCATCAACGGCGCATATATATATAAATATATTAGCAACCCTAAAATACTTTATACTGCGTTTTAACCCTTTTTTTATTTATTTTTACTTTATTTTTAAGCATATGCATATATATATAATAATTTAATTTTCCCTTTGCTTTTTACCCTTTGCATCTTATTACTATATTATATTTATTCCTAAAATCTTTATCTCTTAAATTAAGTAACCTAAATTAAACTAGTATAGCCGATCTTAGTAGTTTAAATAACCCTTTAGTTAAGGAGATAAAAACTTTAGTATTTAATTATAATGCTTAACAGCTTATTTTAATATTAAGCAACCTTTTAGCAAAAACTAAAATCTCCTAGGCAATATAGCCTTTACTTAACGCTTGCCTTTAATATAAAAAGGTATAGCTAAGCGTTAGTTAAATATATTTAAATATAGCAGTTGTTAAGGCAATTACTATTTACTTTAAGTAGTGCAATAATGACTTTTTTTATTACTTTTATAAAGATTTTAGTAAGTAGACTGCTGATATATTTAACGCTATCCTCTTTAACCTACGCTGTAACTTTAAGTAAGTTTTTTATTAAAATGAGGTTTATACTAGGTAAAATAATGCTTTTATTAGATTATATTTAATAGCTTTTGCTGCTTATAAGGAACTTTTTAAGTAGGATTTAGTTAAGCTTTATAATCTAAAACTTAACCCAAGGTTATATACTTATAAACAGTAGTAAAGCATTTTACTATTAAGATCTTTTTAACTTTTATAATAAAAGAAAGCGCTTTAATAAGAGCTTTAAATCCGTTAAGAGGAACTTTGGCAAAAACGATTAAATAGCATATAATAGACTATTAAGGAACCTTTAGCATACTTTTAAGTTAAAGAAGCTTTAAGGAGTGGCTTATAACAAAACCTCTTGCTATTGTTGCCTTTATTATAATTATAATAAAACCCTTTGCAACCGCCGTCTTTATTATATATATAATAAACTATATAATGCCTATAACTAAACCTTTTAAGGGTGCTTTTTTAGTTATATTTGCAATAAAACCTTTTGAGGTTGCCTTTAGAATAAGGCCCCTTTGCGTTAATTTTAGTGGATTATATAATAAAACTGTAATTATTGCTCTTTAATTATCTATGTATATTATACAATACTTTGTTCCCAATATTAAAACTGCTTATATACTATTATAATCCCTAGCAGTATAACTTATACAAAACTCTTCCTTTACTCAAATACTTAAATAACTATATTAACATTTAAACCTTAACTAACTTTATAAAGATATATAGCCTAGATTAAAAGTATATAGGCAAGCTATATAACTTATTAGATAATAAGCTTAAAATCTTCTTTAGTCTTTGCTAGCATGCTTAAATTGAATTTAGCTAGTTTTATGCTGTTTTTTTAAAGATTTTAATTAGCTGCGCTTAATGGTTTTATAAGAGCTATATTACCCGTTCTAATACGTTTGCAAGAGCCTATATTAAGATTAAACGATATTTTGATATAGAAGTTAATTACCTTTACTATTATATAAATTAAACCTTAATAACCTTTAATAAGATTAGGCAGCAGAATAAAGGGAAGGACTTTTACGAAGTTTTTAAGATTTTGTTTAATAAGCTATAATTATGCCAATGTATTTTAGGACTAAATTACGCAGGCAAATAAGTATTTAAGATTATAGTAATTAAAGTTTGCCATAGAGTATATAAACTTAAATATGCTTTTTTTAAGCCTATTATTACCTATAAGGAGCTATTTTTCAACTTACGCTTCTTAATCAAAACCTACTTTGCCTATAGTTTATAATAGCAACTAACTGCTAATAAAGCAAATAACCAATATTACTTAGACTGCTGCTATAGCAATAACTATAGCAGAGGTAAAGGCTTTTGTGGCAGCCTTTATAGCAGCTTTTATCTGCGTAATGGCTTTTAAGGCTATAGTAGCAACTACTACAACAACCACTCTCTTTAGCAGCATATGCCTTGAAAAAAGAAGTGCTATGTATATAGTAAAAAAGATTGTTAATTAATAAAATACTCCTAAGAGGAATATAACTAATTATATAACTAATTTATTGCCGACTGCTAATTTAACAGTAATAACCCTAATAGCTTTAAGATATACTTAGCAAATTATAAAGGTAATAAAGCAGACTAAATATAGTTGAAAGATAAGGTTAATAACAATAATAAAGACTATAAGAAAAAGACTAAAGCTTTTACTTAGCTTGCAAACCAAGGCTTTTTATACTGCCTTATTAGCAATAATATTTATTTTGCTAATAGCCTTAATATAAACGCTATATAATTTCTTATTAAAGACCGCTATACCTAGTTATAATTTTAAGGCATATTATTTAATATAAGTATTATAAGGGTATCTATAGCTGGAAAAGAGTAATTTTTTACCCTATAATGAGAGAACTTTTTTATTAAGCTTAATAAATTAATAGCAAAATAAGCTTTAATTAAATTTAGCAAGAGATTAATAGTAAACTTAATTAAAACTATTGCCATTAATACTTTAATTAGGCGCATTAACTTTTATGTGCTAAATGCTCTAACGCTCTTTTTACTTTGCCTTGCAAATATAAACTGCCTACGCGTTTAATTTAATAACCTAATAAACTAACTTATTTATAATAATAAAACTATCCCTATTATACACAAATAGGGCTACCTATAATTCTTTTTAAGTAAGAAGAAATAAATAAGCATCTTTTTTATAGAAACGAAGCTATAACGCCTTTATTATTGCTTTAGCTACCTAGCAATATACTAACTTTATTAGCTGCTTAAAAAGGCTAGTTATAATAATGTTAATAAAGATATATTATAGTTAATTGAGAAATTTTATTACTATTGCTAATTGTATGGCAACGCTTCTTAGCGCTTTAAGTTTATCTTAAAAAACAACTATAAGTTTAATTATAAGATTTTTGCAGACGTTATATATCTTAAAAGTTGCTTTGTTTTTTACGTTTTAGACTCTTTAATAGCTTTCTATAGCGGCTATTTTTTTTTATCTTTATTAGCTAAAGATACTTAGAAAGCCCTACGCTTATTATAGATTAATACTTATTAAGGACTTTTTAATGTGATTATATACAATGCTAGCACTAATTTTGCCTTTATAAAGTTTAGATTAAAAGCTAGGCTAATGAGAATTATGTATAAACAAGTCTTTGTTAAAGCCTACTAGTTAATTAGCAAGCTGAAACAATACTATGCTTTACTTTAATAAGCTTTCAATATCTTATACAATAAGCTTTATAGTACAATATTTAACGAAGCAATCTTGCAAATAGCCTTTAAAGCCGTTAATAATACCGTTAAACCCTATAGGCTCATTTTTACTCTTTTTGTTTTTAGCATATACTCTTGTATAATAATTAATTTAGCTCTATTGCCATTAATTATTAAGAAAGCTAAAGCAGTATAAAAGGCTATAAAGATATTATATAAGGCAGCAGCTAAGCGCTAAATAAAGGGCGCCTTTAATATTTAGAATAGACTGTTTACTATAAACGTGCTTAAGCTTTTACTTTAAAGTAAAGTATGGGTTTGGCGAGAGAAGGATGGCTGGCAGAGGCCCTATAAAATTGCGGCTGTTAACGGCCACAATGTTACCCTTAAGATGCCTAATAGGCCTGCTACCTTTAGATTAACCGTTTTTTAACTTTACTATTGCAATCTTAATATTTTTATTTCTTTTTTTCCCTTAGCAATTATTTATTGCAATTTTAATACCAATGCTTCTCTTTTTCCCTTGGCAACTAACAATAAAGACTACTAGCCCTTTAATAATGCTGCTAATGCTATTAGTGCCGTTAGCAATATAATTATAATTGCTATAAAGCCTAAGCGAAGGGGATAACCTTTTGGCTTAAAGAATAAGCTAGCTAGCGCCTTTCTAACGAGGAAAAAAAAGGATAATTATAACTTTGCCGTTAAGTTAAGAAACAATAGCATTATAACAACTTTAAGCAAGCCGTTTAAAGCGTTTAATGCCTAAGAGGTAAACAACCTTATTGGCTATAGCGTCTTTAGCTTTAAACGCTATAGCAAGGCTAGGCATAATAGCTACTGTATCTTTAAGGCTTATATAGTATAGAAAGTTAAAGGTAAGATTATTAAGCTTTATAAAAAGTTATGCTTAGTTATATAAAGCTATAATAATAAAAAGAAAGCGTTTATTTTAACATAGTTTTTTATAATTTAACGTGCTAGCTAGCGGTTAATTTTAGCCTTTGCGCTATTATTATTGCAAAGCAGCATAATGCTATTATTACGCAATATTACCTAGGCATACTTATAATTATAAACTAAACTTATATATATTATATTAGCTGCTATTTTAGCTGCTTTATAAATTAAATACTTTTAAAATATTATTATTAGGGTGATTAAGCTATTTTATAACATTGCTAAAGTAGGCGTTTATTAGTTTACTATATATTAAGGCTACTATTAAAAAAAGCTTAATATATTAACTTTAACTTATAACCTATGCTTTTTAATTGCTAATAAACTTTTAGAGACTTTTAGCCTTATTAGTATATAAACTAACGATACTTTTATCTTAGCTACATTAGCTTTTTTAACACTAGAAGATTAAAAGTTATAAGAGGCCTAGTTTAAAGCTAAGCCTAAGACTTTTCTTTTCTTTAGTATTGCTTTAAATTTTAACAATGCTATATTAACAATAAATAAGGCTAAGCTAAACTTAAAGCAAAAAGGTTAAGGCACTAAGATTATTTTTGTTAATTTTAAGTTAGCTAATTAAGCTTAACAATATATAAAGCAATGTGTTTATAGTGTTTATATTGCTTTAATTTGCTAACTAGAGGCTTTTTTTAACCTATCTATTGCCGCCTAAATTTAGGACTTTAATAAAGGCGATTATATAAAGCTTAATGGTTGTTTATAGTAGCAATTTAGTAACTTATTAAGAAGGTTATAATATATCTCTCTTAATCTAGCAATGGCTAAGCTTTTTGCATTTGCTAACGGCTTTTTAGCTAGCAATAAAGATTTAAGCTTTTAGATTGGGTTTATTTTAGCGATTGGAAATAAGATTAGTATTAACGGTTAATTTATATTAATGAGAAACCTTGTGTACTAGAGTTTTACTAAGTGTAAGAGGGTTACTTAGAGCTTTTTAGCGTTAGAGATTTATAGGATTGTTAATGCTTTTAATATTGGTTTTTTAATAAAGACAATGCTTTGCCTAATAACTAATAAACTTGGCTTTTTTATAATATTTCTAGTTATTTATATAAACTTGTATTTTTTGTATAAGTGCTTAGTTAAATTGAGTATAATTAAAGAAAAAAGGCTAATAATTAATATAATAGCTTTACGTTAGTTATATAAACGGTGCAAGATTATAAAGATACAATAGGTTAATAGCAATAATAACCTTGCTAACGCTATAATAAAGGCTATATTAAATAAAGCGTTAGAATGCTTAGTTAATAATAATAAATTAATGATATAAGTAAAAGGTTTTATTTAAAGGCTTATAAACTAAGCAATAAATATATTTCCTTTATATAGTATAACTATTACTTATTTCTTTTTTATTTAAGCAATTAGTTGCTTATGGCTTAAGTTTTAAACTAATCTTTTAAAGCGTATAATAAGGGGTTATAAGCCGATATAAAAGATTGCTAGTATAGGTTGATAGCTATAGCAATAGCTTGGTTTGCCTTGGACCAGAGGCATACGGCTATTAGAAGGAACCAGCTGGCTAAATAGCTAGTTGGGCCGATTTGGCCCGACGGCAATTAGAAGGGACTGTACGCGTATATGCCTAATCCCTTTGGCGTACGATGATAGTTTCCCTTTCGTTCCTTCTGCTAAACATCATCAACAACAATAGCAAATACACTCGTTTTCACCCCCCATTCAGACCTCTTCGTATACGAAGATTGACTTACCAACACCATTTTTGCAGGCACGTAATTCTCATGTGACTTTGGCTCGAATTTGTCTGCCCAAGCTCGTCCGTACATACGCCGTCAAGTGCCATCCGGCTTTCTTCGTGACTATCTACGTATACTGGCGGCGAATTGGAACACAATATTACTTCGTCATGCTGACAAGGGCCTTCTGAGGTGCGTGGTTATGTTTCTTGATATGTTCCATTTGCATCGAGCCAGGTATTGCTCAGGAGCTGCACTGTATTCAATCGCGGGACTCTATGCCAGCAATTGCTTGGAGCGCAAGGCGGATGACATTGGACCAGGTGCAGGCCTCAGGTCGGCTCTTGGGTGGCATGTCGCTTGCCCGCGATATCTTCCACTGGTCAAAAAGGGACGCATCGTTTGAGGGACGCCATTTGCCTTGTGAAACTGTCAGATGTGAGGGAGCCCAGTATCGTTGAAGACCCTGGTACAGCTGAGTAACAGTAAACGAGGCCAGACTGGTGAGAATTTTGATATGAATCTATCAGGCATTGAAACGCATCAGATCGTGGGATCTCGGAACATCGCTGTGTGCACGAGAGCTGCGCTTGCAAATTATATCGACTGGCATGTTGGCTGCTGTAGTCCTCGGCAGATCAGCGGCCCACCACGGGGCCCGGCAGCCCAGGTGCCCATATGTGGGAGGACGACGACCATCAGGACCACCTGGGCAAGTAACGAGGACAGGTGGCCGTGCTCGTCATGAACGATTTTTTGAACAAATGTGAAAAGTAATGGAACATACCCGGGTGATCAATGCATACATTGCCTAATCACCTGTCCTGAGATACTCGCATGAACTCAACCCCCATGTCTGGAATGTTGTTCAGGCACGGATCTTGGCGGTCGGCCATACTGTAGACAAGCGCCTGCAGAGACGAGCGCGAGGTCAAGGCGGCAAAGCAACGTTCGATAACCAATTTCACGTCTCGTTCATTTACACCCATAGCGATCACATCTTGTCGTGAGAACATTGCTTTTGCTGCCGCGAGATCAAACAATATGCCTTCATCTGTGGTCCCTTGTGATGGCGCATTCTCCCCAGTAGTATGTTTCTGTGCGAAAATCTGGTTCAATTCAACGGACACAATACTCACAGGCCGTGGGAACAAGGCGCCTAGATGCTTCCAGGCAGAGGCAGGATTCAAGGAGTGTGGTTCTTCCAAGGCCGGTAGACAGGGTTGCTGTTGGATTGAGGCAAGCCAGATGGATGTAAGTTTATTTTGGGAGGACGTTATTATGATCGCACAGGAGCTGGTTCCTTGATTCCCATGCCCGCCATGCACGCACTAGCACCTTGGCGATGGGCTCTCCATGGGGTTTGTTAGGGGAAGGCGACGTCATCAGCGCACCCCGGCCGGCCCACAGGAGCTGCAACTCGGCCTACCACAGCAGCTAATGTATCTGACACGGGCAGCACGCGAAAGCTTCAATATTTCGTCTTGACCTGATCTTTCCCAACGCTTCAGTTGGATCTCGAGAAGTTGGAAAAAGCGAGTTGACGGCTAGAGGCGTTCAATTGACCATGTACTGAGTCCAATTGCCTGCCTGCCTCATTACTCGCCTCGTTTTGGTGCGCAATTGTGAGGGATCCGAGGCCAACCGCCAGCGCACGGATAGCCTCTTCCACTTTTGATATCGCGGAGAGCTTCACGCGTGGTCCCACTCACCGAGTCATTCAAAGATACCGACCAGTCACGCCTCAAAGCTGTCCAGGTGCTTCCCGAAGATCCGTCCAGAGACATCCTTTGAGTCTTTCTCTCACCACACTTTCATCTCAAGGTCCCTCAACCCCCCCCCCCCCCAAACTCGTCGCCATGGCACCTAGAGGGTGGATAGACTGGCGCGCCCTGCTTGGCTTCGACAGCCCGCGCAGCCATGACCACTGGTGGCAAGAGTCCCGCCAGCGCCTCCTCCCCAGATACGTCGACGAGTCGCTGCAGTCCGCCATCCCCGCCGCCGAGGTCACCAAGATCGCCCTGCGCCTGCGGCACCTCGTCGAGGAGGCCGTCCCCGTCGAGCTGACCGAGGCCCAGGTGACGCAGCCGCACAGCAAGGTCATCACCAAGAAGGTCATCGCCGCCGCCAAGGGGGCCGGCGGCCGCGAGAACGCCGCCTGCGTCGTCTTCGGCCTGCTCGTCTGCAAGCGCTGGTTCAAGCACCAGTCGCTCGTCGAGCTCTGGGACTGCGAGCTGCACGCCCTGCGCGCCACCGCCTGCGAGGTCATCGCCAAGGCCCTCATCGAGAACGAGGACGACACCACCTACATGCTGCACCAGGTCCTGCTGAAGCGCTACTCCATCGTCATCGACGGCGAGGAGACCCCGCCCAGCAACGTCATCGAGAAGGCCGTGGACCTGCACGCGCTGCGCGTCATCGGCAGCTCCGGCTACCAGAAGTGCGTGAGCTACCTGTGGAAGGGCTGGCTCGTGCAGGACGAGGACGACCCGGCGAGCTTTGTCGACTACAAGGGCCGAGACGAGCTGGGTTTCCTCGTGCACCTGGACCCGGACCGCATGCGCGCCCCGATGTACCAGAACGCCGCGCAGCTGCTGATCTCGCTGGTGTATCTGGGCCTCTACACTGGCGCCATCAACACGATCAACCGAGACGCGGACCTCGACTTTGTCGAGGCCCTGCTGTACGTCTTCACGTTGGGCTTCGTGTTCGACGAGGTCGCCAAGGGCTGGAAGGCGGGCTACCAAATCTATGGCTTCTGGACGGCCTTCAATTTTACCCTGTACGGCCTCTTGACGACGAGCCTGGTCTTCCGGTTTCTCGCCCTGAGCAAAGAGAACACGCCCGACGATGTGACAGGTCCCAGGGAGCATTGGAACACCATCAGCTACAACTTTCTGGCTTGCTGCGCGCCCATGTTCTGGATGCGGCTACTGCTCTACCTCGACAGTTTCCGATTCTTCGGCGCCATGTTGGTCGTTCTCAAGGTCATGATGAAGGAGTCCATCATCTTCTTTGCTCTGCTCTTGATCATCGTCGTCGGCTTTCTGCAGGCTTTTATAGGGCTGGATCTCGCGGACGATGATGTGATTGGCGATTCTTGGTTTATCGTTCAGCAGTAAGTACAATCCCACCCTCCCTTCACCTACCGCCCAAATATCTGACCTGCTTTTCAGGATGGCCAACGCTGTGATGCAGTCTCCGGACTTCAGCAACTTTGACAAATTCGGCCACCCCTTCGGACTCATCCTCTACTACATTTTCACGTTCGTGGTGATGGTGGTGCTGCTCAACATCCTCATCGCGCTCTACAACTCGTCCTACGAGGATATCAGCGACAACGCCAACGACGAGTACCTCGCGCTCTTCTCGCAGAAGACGCTGCAGTTCGTGCGGGCCCCGGACGAGAACGTGTTCATCGCGCCCTTCAACCTGATCGAGGTGTTCCTCCTCGCGCTCCCGCTCGAGTGGTGGATGCCACGGCGGCAGTACGAGGCCGTCAACGACGTCGTCATGGGCGTCATCTACTCGCCCCTGCTGCTCGTCGCGGCCGTCTTCGAGCAGCAGGGGGCGCGGGAGATCCGCGCCAACCGCGCCCGGGGCGAGGACGACGACGACACCATCGAGGAGTGGGAGCAGATGGCCGGCCAGGTCGACTTCGAGGCCGACGGGTGGAAGAAGACGGTCGACGCGGCCAAGACGAACCTCCAGGTCGACCCGACCGTCGAGGAGGTGCAGAGGCTCCGGGCCGAGGTCGAGAAGCTGACGGGGCTGGTGCTGGACCTGACCAAGGCGTTGGGCAAGGGGGATGGGGAGAAGGCCGCAGGTGGGTTCAGCAGGTCGAGCACTGTAAGATCCCCCCTCCCCCCACCCTAGACGAGAACCGAGGGTCTCTTCTGCACATTGGTGAACTGTGAAGCTGACTTTTTTCTTCTTAACAACACACAGGCTGTCGGCGAGAGCCAGCGGTCCATCGACAAGGACGATCAATCTCAGGAGCAGTAGCGCCGCTGAGGTTTCGCGTCGCCCGCCGAGACCTGTGACCTCCGGGAAAGAAACTCATCGGCCGACCACGGTAAGCTGAGGGAGAAGATCGAACCCTCATGCTCGAGCGGGAACGGACAGGGCTAGCAACACCTGTCGCGGAGGGTCCGGGACGAGATTGATTTGAATTGATCGCGCGCATGGCTGCATCGTGGGCTTTCTTCATCGTGCCCTTCGTTCCCACCGGCGAGAGGCGTTTAGTGTGTTAGGAGAGGGATGGGGGTTCAAAGTTTCCTTGTGTTTCAGTGGGCCTCAGCCAGCGTGCATCAACGATGAACAGGGACGAATCCACGGCCTATTTCACTCGTCTGCATCTATCTGTACATTCAAGGGGGAAAGCCAAGTACTGAGCCTCTGAATGCCAAATTTGTAAACACGTTTGCGAAGGTTGCCTCGACACCGTCAGCAAGTCTGTTCGTTGCCATGTCTGTCCTCGGAATCGGTCTCCTTCGGCCCCCCACGGCCCAGCCTCGGGGGCCGTCCGCCACGCTCACTGACTTCGTACCTGACAATCCAGTAAGCCCTGCAGAGGACGAAATACACACGCACACACATAGACTCGTCCGCAAATCAACATACAAAGACACACGTATAGACGTCAGATGTCTCCAGATTTCATGCAGTCCAGCGTGGCCGCCAGCTTCAGAAGAAGACGAAGGGGGGTTGGTTGGCGGCCAATCCACGGTGCACGCGTGGGAATTTTCCGAAAGGAGAGGGGAGGGGGGCAGGCCAGAAGAAGAAAAAAAAAACCAAAAAAAAACCAGGAGAAGAACCAGCAAAAAAAAGGGTGGGCCGGCCAGTTCCCAAGGCCGGGGTCAGGCGACAAAGAACAGGAGCTACTTACCTGGGTAAAACAGAGAGCAGACCTTGACCGCCTTGGCGCGGCGAAGACTTCTTCTCTTTCCAACCCAAACAACATTTTCTGAAAGCAACTTGAGGAACGCTGCGGCGGGTCCTCGACATGACTGTTCAGAACGTCGGGACACTAGGATGCCGAACTACCACAGCTGCTGTTGTGCATTTGTATTCACATACCAGCTTCTTCGTGTTAAGCTGAGGGCAACCGCGTGACCACGAAAATCCGAGTCCGAGGAGAGATGGATTCACTACTCGCATAAGGGTACCAGCTGGTATTTGGTGCTTACAAGCCTGGGACACAAACAGACGTCGCAGGATGGAGAATTACTAGTGTAAGGCACTTCAAGTCTTATTCAACCCGAACAATCATCTGGACCCAGCAGACTGGAAGCTCTAACCTCAGCAGATAGGAAGATCATCCAAGTATGCAACGCATCCTCCGTCTCTAGTATTACATGGAAGGCCCAGCGACGACCTGGTAGTGTGAAGGCGTGCAAGTCGAAGAACCACAGTGTATCTTTGGAAAAGATCGTGACCAGCAGTGAGGTCTACTTTTAGTCCTCCTCGTCGTCGCCACCATCGGCAGCCACGGTCTCTTCGTCGTCGTCCTCATCAGCGGCAGGCGCCTCGGTCGCCTTGACCTTGGCCTTCTCCGTGAGGTCAGCACCGTTCTCTCCGGGCGCTGCATCATCATCGTCACCCCCGGCATCCTCATCGAACTCCTCCTCGGGCTCCTCCTCGGGCTCCGCCTCGGGCTCCGCCTCGGGCTCATCACCATCCTCGAATTCTTCCTCGTCGCCGTTCGCGGCAGGGGCCTCCTCGTCTCCAGCGGGGGCGGTCTTGGCCTTCTTCGCAGGAGGAGCTTTGCCTGCAGGGGTCAAGTGTCAGCCATTGAGAAAGCGTTAGGTAGGAGGGCAAAAGGCAGAGGGAACACACCTGCGTTGGCGTCCTGTTCTTCAGCTCCAGCGTCGGCCTCATCTTCAAACTCCTCTTCTTCTTCGTCTCCCTCACCATCGTCATCAAAGTCGTCCTCATCTCCCTCGCTCTGGTATCTAGACGTTTGGATGCGGTCAGCTTCTACTTCCTGCGGAATAGCGCTGCAGCAGCGAGGCAAATAAGGTAAGAGATCCCATCACACCGCAGACACATCGCTGCAGACGTCGAGAAGCTGTGGCTTCCTGGCCGTCGATGCATGGCCAGGGCTCGTGATGGCTTGTACAGAGGCGTGCAGGACGGCCCTTGAAGCACGAGCCTTCACTCGACCAGCGATGGGATGACAGACTGTCGCGGACAGGTCGACTCCTCGCCGAACGCGTCGCACGCCTCCCTCCAACCGATCTTGGCCAGCGAGGAGACGTCAAGTGCAACATGTGGATGGGCGCATGCCGTCGCAGCGCAAGCGCATCCCGCTGGTGCAGGGCCGAGGGATCCATCACAGTCGCATCACAAGTCACGACAGGCCCCACAGCAGAGCGCATAGGAGAGGACAACTCTAGCAGACTGATTGGGATCACTTACTCTTCCTCGGACTCCTCGTCGCCGCTGGGCAAGCTGACGAGCTCCTCGTCATCGGCCTTTCTCTTGCGCGAGGACATTGTGGTTCTGGGGGACAAGGACGGCTCGAAAAAAATAGATCAATTGGATGGAATTGCGCTATTCAAAGGTCTGAGCGGAGATGATTTGATGATGAAAGGACAAGAGACTGCTCGCACAAGAGCAGAAAAGAGAAGAGGAAAGGGAAGGGCTGACGGTAAGGGAAAGTTGGGTGGTCGCGGGTAGGTTGGGTGCGGGTGTGGAGAGGAGAGGAGACCAGACCAGACCAGACCAGACCAGACCAGACCAAAGCAGAGCAAGAGCAAGAGCAGAGCGGACCAGCACCTTGGCACACAGCCGCGGGAAGAGCAGCAACAGCAACAGCAAGAGCACTCGCCCTTGCAACTTGGGCAGGAACGGGAGAGAGCTACCGGGGCACAAGCTACTGCTGCAGAGTGGTCACTCACCAGGTGCCTTGGTGCCGTGGTGCCCCGGGAGCTGAGAAGAGGAGAGCATCAAGGGTGGGCAGGGTGGCAGGTGGTAAGGTGACGACGGGTGGGCAAACAGGAGGAAAGGGCAGGGAAGGAAGAGAGGCCGAGGGGGACGAAACGAAAGCTGGGGGGGGACATCGAAGAGACGGGCATCTTGGCAGGCTGCAGCTGGGGAAGTGGGGGGGGGGGGAGCTGGAGAGGAGGAGGAGCTGGGGGAGCTTGCCCATTCCAATTTCAAGGTTCAGCTCGCTGCGTGGTAGCCGGGCGGCCGGCGCCCTGCCAGACCTGCTTGCTTCTTTTTCGCCGACCTACTACCAAGTACGTACCCAAGTATGTACAAAGTACGGTAGGCGTTGTCGCAGCGCAAGACTGCAATGTAGTGTGTACCTTTGAAACGCCGACTGGTGACGTGATGCTCCATGAACACGGTACCTGCAGGAAGGCGCCCAGGCTGCCAGGTGAGAGACAGGGGAATCTGTAGGGGGGGCTGACGTCGCAGGAAGATGCAAGCAGATGCAAGCAATCAAGCAAGGACCGTCTGGTGGTCCCTGCTCTTGCTCTTCCAACGATAAGCGATAAGAGCTCGGACCTTCCCCCAGAGCCGATCTTTGGGGGGAAGAGAGGGGGGGGGGGGGAGAGCACGAGAGGGGAAGACGACCCTGGCACGTGCTTGCCTCCTGGCTCTCCTGAGGACCGGATCAACCCCCCGTCCTTCCTCCCTGATCCTGCAGGCTCACCTTTCGCAGACGTTCCGTCGCACGAGTGCTGATCGGTCCTAGAACGACTGGGCGGGCGGCCCGTCAAATTCCTCCGACGAGCCTGACAGTCTGCTATCATATTGGAACTTGCCCTACTAACAGCTCCCGTCTGCCGGTGCTAGTATATCTGTTAGCCGTGCCGAGAATATGATCTGCGTTCGGAGTTTGTACCGGTGAATGAGTCGGGACTTGTGTGTGGGTCTGCTCACTTCACCTAAACTTCTTGATGTCTCTCCTCGCGGACGACGAGGCACGCACAGGAAATTGCTGGCTGCTGTGTACCTAGGTGATCAGTCTGCTTGCTGCTCTCGGCTCGGGGCCGGGCGGGATTCCAAATGTTTGTCAGTCCAGTGTTGCATGAGCTGAGGTGTGTCGTATTGTTCGCAAGAGTGAGTGAGGCAAAGTTGGTCCTCGGCGACCGGGATCGATCGTTCTGTGCTGTATGTGGTGAGCGACATCTGTGGATGGTCAAGGGGGCAGATGCGAGTGCGGGAGGGACATGATGAGGCAATCGTATTTATTCTGGCCATGTATGCAGGCATGAATCGGCAGGTATGTCAGCTCATACCCGGCCCAGAGACCTCCAAGAAAGATATACAATTGAAGTAGTCGAATCCATGTGGAGAACACCGCTTTCGGACAACCCCGGATGCGAAGCCCTACGGCTGCACCCTTGGATGTGCATACCTCTACACAGGTATGCACAGGTATGCACATATATATACTAACTCCCACCAGCTGCCCGCCGGCCTCGACCAGGCCCTTCTTACGCAGGCGACTCAAGCACAATCTTCTCAATGGTGCAGGTCACTGTAGTGCCACTCACGGTGGCCTTGGCGCCAGTGATGCTATAAGTAGTAGCCGAAGCGTAATTAGACGGACTCGCCGTACACCACGACGATGAGCTGCTCCCTTCGGCGACGATGGTGACGTCCTCGAAGGTCAGGGCGCCAAAGTTCCAAGCCACATCGTACAGCTCGATAGCGAAGATGGCCTGTATCCAGAAGTAAGACAATGATGATATCAGTCGTTGTATCACACACGGCAACCCGAAAGTGGCAAATCAACAAATATTCCGTGTTAAGAACCTTTGCGTACCTGGTTGAAGCTCTTACTCGACAGCGCAAAGTCGTTGACGTCGGTCGTCCCCGTCGAGCCATGTACGACCGTGGTCTGCCAGTTGGTCGAGTCGACCCGCGTGTTGTTGAAGGTGTTGACCTCGCCCTGGTAGGTATTGAAGCCGGACCCCCACGACAGGCTCGGGGTGCCGTACCACCCGGAGCCGAACCACCACGTCCCCGAGCGGCCGTCGAGCACGTTCTGGTACACGCCGGACCCGTCCGTCGGCTGCAGGCCCGGCCAGAGGTAGTACGTCGCGGCCGCGGGCAGCTCGGGGACGACCATCGACCCGGAGAGCTGGGTGAAGGAGGCGCCCGAGGCCGGGTAGTAGGTGAGGAAGTACCACGTCACGGCGTTGGCCGGAGTGCTGAGGAGGGTGAGGAGGGAGAGGGCGAGGATGGTGGCTCTGGAGAACATGTTGGCGATACGATCTGCAACGATGATGTTGTGTGCGGCGAGTAACTTAGGTAAGGTACCAGGGGGTCATGTCACGGATGACGGGCGGCGACGGCGACGGCGACGGCGACGGTCCGCAAGGGAGCGAGGGACAAACAAACGAAGGGGAGGTCGAAACAAGAAACAATATCCCAAGGGTGGGGATGGGTATCAAGGCCATTCATACTAGGTATTTATATCTTCTCTCTTTCAGTTCAACTCACCAGCGAGCCTCCACGGGCTCACATTCTGTTCGTGCGGCTGCCCCTTTCGCTCCTGTCATCTCATCTATCCCGGACGGCATACCCCAGATTGCGGGTCCCACGGCGCCCCGGGCGGGCATCTAGGCACTTGCAACGACCCTTCGAGTGGCGGGGTCCTCGGCGCCCAATTGTGACCAATGTCACGGCGGACCTCATCCCGTTGGGGAAGGTCTCCTTCGGAAGGCCATCTCCCAACCTGCCGTCCCGTCGCGAGAAGGGCGGTGAGGTGGGGAAGATGGGCGGTTGATGGCAGTATCTATGTGCACGGAAGCGGGGGGCACTTAAGGCGGGCGGCGCCCGCCTCCTTCCCCCGCCTGCACATTCCTCCCTCCTCATCCTTCTTTCGTCACTGCGCTGAGACGGAACTAAGGAAAAAGTCATATACAGTGCATAAAACGAATTTTTTCTTCTTCGCACTATATTATCACCCAATAGTTTACTATAATTATTTACACTATAGCTATCTGCACTATGTTAACTTTTAGTTATTAAGTATAGTTAATTATATACTCTTTATAAACAAGGGGCTTAAAGCTTTCAAAGCTATAGGCAGGTTATGTAGACCCTCTCTAATTCTAGGCTTTCCTTTATAGCTTTTTTTATTTACTATAACCATTTGCAAAGCAACTCATTTGCCTTTTTACCCTTTATTCTAAGAATTTATTTCAATTATATTACTATAGATTTTCTTTGTCTTTTTAACACTTGCAAATAAGTATTTAAAATAACAAAAGCCGCTAGTTTTTTGCACACTATTAGCAATACAGTTAGCAGCATATCTAGCTTGCCTTTAAGTAGCTTAGATAAAGAAAAGGTTATAAATATATATTGCAACAAAGTATCTGCTATATAAATACTAATTCCCCCTTTAATATAAACAATAATAATAAATACTAAAGGCAAAGCAGTTAACTGCTTTTAGCAATAGCCTAGCTAGACTTAGCAGTTTAGCTAAGTGATAAACACCCTTCTATTTCTATTATAAGCTATAAACCTTAATGTTAAAGAAAAAAAGCTTTGTCTTCGCTGCCTTAAGCAAGATTAAAAGAACCTTAAACTTTAGCAACGCAAACTTAACCAACGCTACGCCTAGCTAGATGCAGCAACTCAGCTGCCGCGCGCTATCTCTAACGATAAAAACAATCTGCGTAAATACCTAGCATAGGTCTAAGTATGCGCTAAGCTCTTCTATAGATCTATTCCCTTTAAATTTATTTATTAAATCTTTAAAAACTAGTTTAAAGCCTACTCTCTTCTTTAGCTACGCTGGAACAACAATACCTCTAAGGTTTATAAAATTACGCTCAACAACGGCAATATTACCTCAACTACTCATTATAGCACATTAAAGAATTATAAGTCTTAAAATATATTTATCAATTATTTTACAAACTATAAAGCTATTTAAAATACCTTCTTTAGCAAAAAACATAATAGCATTACTATAGCTATAGACCTTTGGTTTGCTTGCTTAAATTAGTAAAAGGTTTGCTACTAATACTAGCACATTATTCATTTTGCCCTTAACCGCCTTACGATTATTTTAGCCAAACTCTTTAAAGAGGATAACTAGCGAGACTTTTTAATAAAAGCAAAATACTTAAACAAGTCTACTACCAAACAATCCTTTTCTTAGGCAGGCTATACAAGCCTTTTAGCGAAACGTAAACAAAATACTTGCAATAACTTTAACTATTAAACCTACTCTAAGACCAACTACTCTTAGGCATACTCTTGCGCCAACTATAGTAGAGATTACCTAGTTTAAAAATATCCTAAGAAGGCTGCTAGAAAGTAATTAAATATGCCTATAGCCTAACCTGTAAACGTTTGCCTTAGCATATTCTCTCCCTTGCCGTACTAAATAATAATATCTCTTAAATTTAAATTTAATTAAGTACTGCTTTAACGCTTAAATAACACTTTATATTTCGCTACTTTTAAGGAAACTAATGCAACCCTTATTAACTCACCCAGCCCTCTAATTCCATAAGCATAGCGCAAAACACTTTAACATTATCTAAGCCCTTTAAGCCCTATTATTAACAGCATTCTTTTGCGCGGCGCACATATTAGGTATATAGAAAACCTATGCTCGCTGGTTATTTTAAATAACCTAACCTTAATATACAACGCGCTTAATATTTTATAAGCTAGCCTTAATAAAAACCTACGCTTAGGCTGCGTTTTACTATGCAATCCAACCCTACTATATATCTATTTTCCTTAAAAACTAATACTAAAGAAAGATAATAGATTTTACCGCATATACTACTTTTTTTACCCAATAAAAACATTAGTTAACAACAGCATACTAAAAGACTAATTGTCTTTTAAATATGCAGCATTTTATTGTATATTTAATATAGTTTGCAAGACGGGCTATGGAAGCTAGATTATTAAACGCGACCTTAAAGATGTGTTTTGGCTGATGCTTATTCAACTTAAACATCGCCGCCTTCTTAGATTTATTTGGAACGAAAGGTATTATTATGAAAACTGTCTTTTATTCAGTCTTTATACTATACCCCTTATCTTTAACCTTTTTGCAAAGGGTTTTTACTAGATTTTTCTAGCATTATGAAACACAGCTGCTATTATTTTGCTAGAATATTACCTAGATAACTTTATTATTGTTTTATAAGCGTTAGCGTTTATTTATCTTAAACCGCTTATTACTAAGCGTTAGCTTGCTTTAATCTAATTTCTAAGCATGATTTTAAATGACACTAAGGACTTCAAAAGCATATTTGTTAAAGTTTTTAGAGTAGAAATTAATATAATTGCTATAAAAGCCCACTTATTCGCTAAAAAAATCGCTAAAGCGCACGATAGGGTAGGGATAGCCTTATCGTCTCCAGCCCTATCACTCTAAAACACCCAAGCGCTAGGCAATTACCTTAGCTTTTATGCGGCTATAATTTAACTAAAACACACTTTTCTTTGCTTACTATGGGACTTTCTTGCCTACCTCTTTAATTAACGCTAATGCGCCATTTTACTAGCTGTGCATAAAGACTTTAAATAGTAGCATAACCTTCTACCTAAGTTTAATAGTGTTATGCTGCTTAATAATACATTATAGCTAATCTACTACCTTTTTACAAATGCCTTAAGCGCAGAATATAATGCATTTTAATATAAGACTAATACTTTAGCAGCATTAAACTAAAGAAACGCATTACTAATCCCTTAAAGCTAAAGCTACGCTATAATACAATTTATTAATCTTAATATAACCAACAATATTAACATTGCAAAAACGTTATGCGTTTTATTTGCTTTAAACAAATAACGCTATTTTTAGCACTATAATACACTTATTATCCACACTAACAATAAGACTACTTAAACCAGGCTTCTCAGCGGCACCACCCGCTCACTCTAGGTTCTCGCAGCCTTAAAGGCTTTCCTCTATTTAGCATATGCGCTTAACATTAAAACCCACGCAATTTATATATTAACTTAAAACAACTAATTAGCAAACATAATCTCTCATTATAATTAGATTATCATTGCTAATATATCCCCTCACTAGCAAAGCCTCTTACCAATATACTTAGCGCTAAGTTTTTAGCAAAACTAAGCAACTTTACTTTTAGCGACGTATATGCTTAACTAATATAGGCTAGCGTAAAACTAGCTACCTAAAAGCTATATAATATTAGCATTTGCTTATATTAAAAGATCTATAGACTTTATAAAATTAATAAATTATTTCTAGCTATAATACGCTCTTTATTTATATTTATTGTCGCTTTTACTTTTAGTAAATATGCAGTTAAGAGGGTTAAGGTGTCGATTATATAAAAATATATTTTATTAATTTAGTCTTAGCATATGGATATAGACGCTGGAACAAAGGTGTTTAACAGCGAATATATTAAATTCCTGCTTGCTGATTTGGCTAATCTATTTCTATTAATAGTTAGCGACAAACGCCGCTCTATTAATAGCCTACTTTTAAAAGCAATGCTTATAAACTGTGCAATAGGCGGAGAAAACTTTATTACTTGCCTAAACCTTAATGCTGCATTTATGCTAGCATTTATAGCGTTTCTTTAAATAAGTAAGTTTACCTAGCTAAACAATGCACTAGGCTCTTATAATTTTAGCTAATAATTTATGTCCCAAAAGCATATAACTTTCCTTTAAGACTATATACTAATAGTGCTCCTTATATCTAAGATAGATAAAGCCAACGTAAAAGTTACTATCCTAGTTGTAAAAATTAAAGGACCACTATGCCTATGCAAGCATATGCATTACTTTTTTGCCAGTAGACTATACTTTTCTAAAAGCCCCTTATTTGCAATCTCCTTAAGTTTATTTTTACAAAGCATAATTATTATAATAATACAACAATATATTTTACTACTAGGCCTGCCCTACTGCAACTACCTTAGTTATAGTTTCTACAAAAGAGCTGCCCTCGCTGCCGCAATGACAGGCATACTAGAGGAAAAATACATAATTCTAGGCAGATAAGATAGTAGGGCAGTTAAATAATACTTTAGGAATTACTCTAAGACTATGCTTACCTTTTAACGCTGCGTTTACTAAGCTATCGGCAATATAATCTCTACTTAACAATATAATTTAGCAGGTTTAGGCTAGTTTAAAACTTGTGAATTATCGTAGGTAGCACTTATAATTATTTAGTTATATGCTTAAACTCTTTGCTAAGCAGAGGGATCTCTTTAACTAGTTTAAGCTAGCTAATTAAGTTAAAATTATATAACTACCTATATCATTATAGTATAGTGGCGATAAATGGCAGTATTTGTGTGCATAAAAGCGGGGGGCACTTAAGGCGGGCAGCGCCCGCCTCCTTTCTCCGCCTGTACGTTTCTCCCTCCTTATTTTTTTTTTATTACTGCGCTAAGACGGAACTAAAAAAAAAGTCACCTACCCATTATTGCCCTAGGTTATTCGTTGGTTTAAAAAGGTTTAGAAAGGTTTTTATTTATAGATAGTTATCTTTTTATAAGGGGCTGGTTTAAGACCTGTGAACTATTGTAGGTGGCACTTACGACTATTTAGTTACGTGCCTAAACCCCTTGCCAAGCGGGGGGATCTCTCTAACCGGTCTAAGCCGGCCAATCAAGTTAAAATTACACAACTACCTATATCGTTGCAGTGCAGTGGCGACAGATAGGACGGAATTTCTGAGAAGGGTTGGGGCTCTCCAGACCCGCATGATGTTTATTTGGTAGGTAGGTGCGCGTAGTTGGCCGGATTGGGATGATAACATGGAGACATTAATCTATCATGGCACATCGCCGGGTCGTTAGAAAATCTATATAGGCACCAGATATATGGTCGATTGACAGGCCACGTGCAAGGCTGCCAGGGATTGCTGGTGTTGTCGGCGTTGAAGAAGATCTGCGTACCCGCGGTGGAACAGTTTGTGCCAAGATGCGTTGGAAAATTTGCCGACTGTGGAGTATTGTTTGTTCTCCAATGCAAAAGAATTGGATCGTCTTTGACATTTCGTTTCTCGTCAGCGCAATGCTCAGTGGCCAGTGCAAGAGCCTTGGGGGACTTTCAATGTCTGAAACGCAGCGCACATTGAAGGACCCGCTACCGGAACAACGGTCTCTGACCCCAGTGCCTTTCAGGTTACACTGCCAGCAGCCGTCGGTTGACCACTGTCTGACAACAAGCAGATAAAGACGTGACAAGTTGCCTCGCAAGCCTCGCTACCTCATAGGGAAGTTGAATACTCAAGTCTCATTCCTCATTCACCGCTGGCGTTGATCTATCAGCAGCCAAGACGAAGGAAAGGCCATAAACGACGCCTGTTGAGGGAGAAACCTGGAGGTCGATTATGGGTTGACAGTCCCACCAGAAGCCATGTTCTGTAGAAACTAGCATATCCGTCGCAATCTGTCGAACATGTTCATGCTTCCCTTGTTCTACATGTTGGTTTTGCTCCTCTGTCATCCAGGGGACAAGACCCGGAAAGGTGGGGGGGGGGGGTGGCGGGGGGCGCAACTGTTGTAGAGACACCAGCATCGCTCGGTACTAGTAGAGCCTGGCTATCTTGTTCGCCGGCAACCTCCCCTTCGTCACGAGCCGCCTTATCCGGTTGCCACTTGCAGAAGCCTTCTTCCTATCCCACTTGGCTGCATAGTGTAGACCTTTGGGTTACAGCCGACGAATCATACCCAGAGGAAAACCCTGACCACGGTCTTCGACAAAGACAATACCAAGTGGAGTTGCGTTGCCACTTGGGCGTTACTGCGGTTCAGATGACGCTGCACCGACGGGACTCTTGGTGTTCGCACCGGGGACGGAATACCAAAGCATGAAGGCCTGCAACATACCCACAAGCCCGTACTACACCAGCAGCGGTCATAGTTTCCGCACGAGAAGCAGAACCGCCATGTTGTGTTGTGAGCCGGCCGTCCGGCTTCTGTGCTTGACCAGGCCCATGTCGACATGCTGGATGGTCTCAGAGCAGATCCAAGGGCATCAGCAGGGCCTCGGTAGCTGTTTCCACGCAATCATTGAGGAACACGATCTCTGAGCCTGTATTCCCTGTCTCCCCGGTCTGTATGGCGAGTGTGTACACATGCTTGACCTCGTCGTCCATTTCCCGCGCAAGTGTGAGAATGGAGACTCTCAGGTATTCCCGAGAAGACAAGCTGCGGCCCTGCCGGCTGTCTCACCGCCGTTGAGGGGGACGTGATGGATCTTTGGTGCGAGGGAGGTAGAAGAGTTCAAAATGAGCAACGCCAGCCCCACTCTGTGGTTCATGAATATCGCCAGTGGGCTCGCGAGATTGGATACGTCTGTAACTCAGAGTATTTGACTCGATGTGTTTGAATGCTCGGCAGAGCACAAGAAAACTATGTGACCCCCCCCCCCCATCCCCTGGTAGGCAGCCAGAGGGCGCGCAGGTGTCTGTTGGATCTCGACTCCCGGGGACATCAGCTTGTTGGCCACTACCAGCGTGAACAAGAAAGAGACTGGGAGGCAGTGTCCCACTGTCGCTGCAAGATATCTCTATCAGTGTCCGTGCCTTGAGAACTGGTCAGACTCGTCGATCTCGGGAATTTTCAAACCTGATAGGTGGCAGAGACAAAATGGACGGTCTACAGGCCATACCAGCCATGTGAGATACGGTAGGATGAGCATCAGACCATAACGGGCTCACGAGAACATGGAAAAAGGAAAGGAAAGGGGTTTGGAAAGTTTTGACGAACTTTCCAATCTTGGGGGTTATGAGCTGGCTGCGCCTAGGTCGCACCAAACGCCGGGCTTCGAGACGGGACTTCGCGATGCTCGCACAGCCCTCCCAAAACACGTTCCGTGCGACTTCATATCACCTGTCGCACCGGGCGCTATCGTCCCTCCCAGGTCGAGCAGCAGCAATCATGCGATTTCTTCATCATCGGGGGGGCCGGGTTGACGATGCGGCCGCGGACCCCCACTCTTTCGCCCAAAAGGAACTGCAGCAAGACGTCCTGGGCCGAGGGAATATCTCATGATAGCTGACGATGCTTTGGGGTTGTGGCTTGTCCTCAGATGCTTCTACAGGCCCGTCGCCGCCGTTCGATAATTGATATTCAGTCAACCCGCATGCATGTCTTAGACATTGAGGCCAATGCACTGCGGGCACGGCGCATCACACCCCAGCCGGCCAGTCCCAGAGCGTTTAGTAGAGCCCCCCGGACGTCTCGCGCAGACAGCCTGCCCTGTTTTCTTTCCCTTCGGCGACAGCAGGACAGTGACAAAAAAGTTACACAAACCGGGACAGTTGCTTCCGCTTGCTATCGACAGCAACGAAGTCACACTCAACGCCGAAAGGGGAAAAAAAAAAAGGAAAAAAAAAGATTGCGCTAAGGGGAGAAGGCGAAACGAAAATAGACAAGAAAGGAGGCTAGAATTAGACGAGGACGATCGCCTTCTGGAATCTGTGGAGAGGGCGACGAAAAAAATTCCTAGCAGCTGGAAGGCCAATGGAAGGCTGATGGAAGCCCCCGTCGCTGCGGGTCAGCGGGTCGACAAAAAAAGAGCGGGGGACGTCTCTAGCGCGAGCAATTTTTGGATTGGCGTCAGGTACTAGGGCTTTTGCCAGTCAGGGGTGTGTGGGTGGGACAATCCGCTGTTTCCTTTGCTGTTGCTCGGTCTCTTTTCCATCGACACCAAATCTTGCACCTTGCGATCATGACGAAAAAACAAGACCGTTTGTGGTCATCTTGCCAGGAGAGCCCATGGGCGCGTTTGTCTGTGTGGTGGTGATTGATGTTAGCTCGAACGCTCGAACCCCGGGGCTGATGGGGGCGGACGGGCTGACGGCCCGCCTTCGATGCGGTTGATTTCCGATTCCTTCGAGATGCCTGTCTGTTGTATTTGTGTTGTGTCATGCCATATAGGTGGGTCCTGACCTGGTCTGATCTGCTCTGCAAGTAAGCCGTGATACAAGATCCTGCCTGAGAGCGAAGGCCAAGCACTTGCTGCGTTGCATTGCCAATCCACAAGACAGGTCACAATGTCTCTCTAGGTGACCATAAGCAATAGACCAGTGAATGCTCGGCACAAATGCACTTCGAAGGTGGTCGATTGTGAGATATCCCCCGAGATGAGTCCCCTTGAACAAATGATTCGGTTGCTGGACCTTCTGTTGTCTCTTAAAACCACTAATCCAGTGACGGTGACTTGCCGAAAGCGCGACGCTGGGCACAATGCTGAGTGACATTCTCAACCTACGTGGCACTTTTGTGTATTTCGTATGATTCGCAGCAATGGCGAGATTGACTTCGGATATTGTTGTCTGTTAGCGGGAACCTTGCTGAAGTGAGAAGTGCATTCCTCAAAGCAGCGCCAAAGTGTGCCGGGGAGAGGTGTTGGCGGGCTCGACCGAGGTTGGATGCGGATCACAATTCACAATGTAGTCCCTACTCAGCAGCCGTTTGTTGGGCAAAGCTGCAGCGAAGCCCCTGCCGTTTGATGCCACGATGCTGACGGCCGGCAGGATCTGACGGGGTTACAAGATGAGTGCATATGCGCTTGTACTGCGAGTCTCGTTGTGCAGCGCCTGCGGTGGCAGCACAGGACAGGACCAGTGAATCATTGGACTTGACATGCTGTGTGCGTGGGCGGGAGGAACAGAAGACCGAATCCCAAACAGGGAAGAGCTCTCTGTCTCGGCTTGGGGGGACCCAGATGATTAGCGTTGAGGCACACCGGGATGGAAGAAATGGCAGGGAGTACCCAGGCACCTGGACAAACGTCCGCTCCAAACGGTCGAACGAACCATTGACAGGCCACGGACATGCAGCGAAATTAAGAATGCGAGAAAAAAACAAGGTCGAGTTCTTCCACCGTGTCTGCTTCGGCCGAGAAGGAAGTTGCTGAAGTTGCAAGAGCTGCGCCGAGCTTTGTCGATGAGCGCTTGTTCTTCTCCACACCAGTATCATGATCACTCTTTGGTACAGTATGCTGCTAAAGCTGCGCAACCGTTGAGAAAGTAAGAAAAGGTCGATTACCACACAGGCGCAAGTGCTTCGGCGTGTCAGGCTCGCAGGTGGGTGAGCCGTGCCTTGCAGTAGTCTCGGGATCGTCGTCACATCGCCCTCGCATCACCCTCGCCTTGTCACGCTTGTCAGGCATGTTTCCTTGCCCTGCTTGCCCTACTTGCCCGTGTCTGCTAGCTCAACTTTCTGGTCACACGGCGATTGGGGGCTCTGGCGCTCTCGGCTGCACGACCCCTGGCCTAATATTAGTCGGGGGCCATAAGCCGCATCGACTCCGGAGGTCTTGGGATCAAAGAGTCTATGAAGGTTTTTATTCTGTCTCTCCCACTCTTCTCACACTTCCAATCTCCGGTGGTTCCGAAACAAACGTCATGCCCGAAACATCGACCGTTCCTGACCCAAAGTCAACCGAAGTGAGGTGAAAGTGACGGGTCGCCAACACACGTATGGCAGACCGTGGAGGTGGGCGAGTTGGGTGTGATGGAGGGGCGGAAGCGGGAACCGTGTTTGATCGTGGCACGCATGGACAGAAAATGGATGGACGAATGCAACAAGTCCGACAACGAGAAGAGGAGGAGGCCATGTCGCATCCGCAAGTGGATCTCGCCCTCGGCAATCTCAACCGAGGATGGACACAACACTGCGAACCCAAATCACAATTACCAGCGCAGGATTGGCCCAGGACCTGGACCCGCGGTGCAAATGCAGGTGCAGGCCACTGCTGGCAATCTCACCCCCTCCCAGGTCAAAGCCCAAACCAGAGCCAAAGCCAAAGCCAAATTCAATTTCCTGCCCACAACGGCCCCGTTCGCCAAATACAGGAACACAACCAGCAACCTGATACAAAACACTCCTGGGGCCAGGAACAGCAGCCAAACCCGCCCAGTCAGACTCGGGCTCATACTCAGACTCAGCTGCCAACTCAAACTCAGACGCAGAGTCAGACTCAGATCCAGAGCGGTGGACACCACCACGGCCCTGCAGCTGTCCACCATGTCCATGTTCACGCCCCTGCAGCTCACGCCCAATTCGATCTCTTCCAGAACATGGACGAACTGATGCTGCCCCAGAATGGGTCTGAGCACCACCACAAACAACGGCAGAAGTTGCCCCAACTGCCTCCACTCCAGCCTCTGCATGAACAGCTGCAACAACAACAGCAGCAGCAGCAGCAGCACCGACGACAAAGACTGCGGCAGGGTTCCCTCGCCTCGGACTGGTGCTTCCCATCCACGTCTGCGTCAATGTATTCCACCCATCCGCGCTCACCACATGCACGCTCTCCATGCTCACCAACTACGCCTCACTCGCCTCACTCGCCGCCTTGCGGGCTCCAGCAGCAGCAGCACCGCCCTTACAGCCCACACAGTCAGCAGCCCACGCCCACGACGACGGCCCAGGTTCAGAGTCGTGATCCTTGGCAGGATTGGCAAGTAACCTCCGCCACGGGCACTGGCGCTCCCTCATCTCCCTCACCACGGCGCCTCCGGGATCATCAACCTCGACAAAATACGGACCCGCTCGTCTATCACCGCTTTATTTCGTCGGATCCGGTCCACATTACACGGACGCTCTCCCACCAGACACAAGACACACAACAAGCAGATCGGCCAACTCAAGAGCAGCACAGTTTTTCGTCCCTTTCTTCGATTCAATTCAACCATCGTGTCTCCCTCACCTCTCCCTCTAGAGCCGTCGCGCCGAACCCCCGTGACCAGCAACCCTCCGAATCCGACCCGACTAACCACGAGTTCGCACCCAACGAGGCCTTCGCTACCGTCACTCCCGATTACAATAATACCGCCGAGCCGCATGAACCTCTACGCATTAATGACACCCGCTACGATCGACAGTTTCTGCCTCTGACTCCTGTTTCTCCGTCCGGCGCAGGTCCTCGCTGGGATTCGTTGCCCCCTCGAAGCGACCCAAATACCTATGTGCAGTCAGCGACGGGCGCCGGCTCTGCGACGACAACGATAGCAGATGCGCTCGTAACTACCCCTGCCTCGAAATACCCCCCGTCTCCTATTCGTTCGCCCAAGTCGCCCACCTTTCCGACCGGCCAATACACACACCCCTTCATACCCGAGGAAGGCACTTTAGAGCTGGGCTACGATTCTACCAACGCCCCGCGATATGAGCAGGCTGGCCCGGTAACGACGTCTGGTCAAGTCGACAGGATGATGTTTCGGCCAGACAGCCGGCAGTCTGGCAAGACTGCCTACAGCGCCATGGACGCCGATGAATACAATTTCTCACGTCCGCGGAAACCCAGCATGAGAAGTCTGAACAGACCCAACTTTTCCAACATGCACCTCCGACCCAGCACCGCTACGTCGACGGCATCCGACTCGCTCCGCCTGGACGCGCGGACAATGACCTCCGGCCACAGCTATCAGCCTTACAACCCCACACGACCGAGGAGGCGGCCTTCTGATGGTTCAAATATATCCTCGAGCACCTTCGCATCAGCCACGCCAAGCCTGCGGCATCAGGCATCCGAAGACCGCCCGGGCAGTGCGAGTCGAATTGCGTCTCAGAGTGCGGCCACAGGTCCATTTATGGGACTTCCCCACACGGTTCACTCCCAGGCCCCACCGCGCTATTACAACCGGGGAGGCCCCCCTGCTCAAATCCAATCTCACCTATACGAGGATGAGATGCGTTCCAGCCTACACAGTCGTCTGACGTCTTCAACGGCCCAGGAAACCCTGTTCACTGAACCCGAGCGCTCGAGCGTTATGACCAAGGCCAGCTCCGTGGTCAGCTCAGGTTTCAGGAACACCCGGCAGTCCTCTTTCTTCGGCCCACATAACCCAAGCCTTGACGTACGAGACAGTCTCAGTGTCGACGATGTGATGGGTATGTATGAGAACGGCTTTGACGACAGCGATTTCGAATTCGCTCGGCGAATGTCCGGCATGGAAATCGAGCCTCTCCCAGAGGTTCCAGCACTTCGCTTGGCTCCACGCGGCGTCGCGGAAGATCACGACGACTCGAGACCTGGATCCGCAGTGTCTCACAATAGCGAGGCCGCCAGCCGGCTCTTGGAGGCTATGAGCCAGACGGACCCGATGCCAATACCAGGACGAAGCTTTCCCTTAAACCGCGACGGGACCAGGCACCTGAGAGATAGCACCGCCTTCTTCCGCAAGAGTCTCGCATCATCACTACCGAAAGACATGAGACTGAGTTTCATCTCAACGAGGTCCAAGATGGACGGCGGGGAGAGCGATGACGACCTGGGGGAGGGCGATGGTCTTGGCATAGTTGAGACGGACAGCGCCCGACACAGCCGGCATGACTCGGGCAAGTTGGTCGAGCCGCGCAGTGAAGTGGGCTCGCCAATTGAGATCTCTGAGAAGCAGGACGAATTCATTCTGACAACAGGCATACAAACCATCCCCGACGAGGGAAGACTCTCACCACAACCTCCTCCCATGGCTTCACCACCGGCCCCCTCACAGCCGGTACAAGGAACGGCACAGCCGGAAGACATCGACCCGGATGCGAATGACCGGTATGGCTTCCGGAAATCAAACCAATACGTGACGCGGGAACAATACGATGAGTGGAATGGGCCCTACTCAGAATACCTGGCCCGGCGGAGGAAGAAATGGGAGTCGTTCCTCAAGGAGAATGGGCTGATGACGGACGCACCAAACCGATTTCCTCAGCACTCGGCGAAAGCTAAGAGATTCGTGAGAAAGGGTATACCACCTGAGTGGAGAGGCGCAGCATGGTTTTATTATGCAGGAGGTCCGAAGATTCTGGCCAACAACCAGGGTGTCTACGATAACATGGTGAAGGCCGCAGCGGAAGGACAGTTGAAGGATGTGTGCAGAGACGACATTGAGAGGGATCTCTATCGAACATTTCCCGACAATGTTCGATTCAGGCGTAAGGCAACGCCACCACAAGACCCCTCCGATCCCACTCCTGGCCACAGCCGTAACAACTCGACGCAATCCGCCAACCCCCTACCGAGAGCCCCAGGCTCCGAGCCCGAGATCATCGATCAACTACGGCGGGTGCTCTCCGCCTTTGCCATTTTCAATCCAAATATCGGCTACTGCCAGTCCCTCAACTTCCTCGGCGGAATGTTGCTGCTCTTTGTGGAAACCGAGGAGCAGGCGTTCTGGCTGCTGAACATCATCACCCGGGTGTACCTGCCAGGCACCCACGAGATGAACCTCGAGGGCTCCAAGGTCGACCTGAGCGTCCTCATGGCCGAGCTTCAAGAAATCCTGCCCACCGTGTGGACAAAGATCTCCGAAGATGGCGTAACGGCCGTCAAGAAGAAGTCGCGGAGGCACCGGCACCACAAGGGCCCCCCGACCACGGGCGACCTGCCGCCCGTTACCCTAGCGCTGACGGCCTGGTTCATGTCGTGCTTCATCGGCACGCTCCCCATCGAGACCACCCTGCGTGTGTGGGACGTCTTCTTCTACGAGGGCTCCAAGACGCTTTTCCGCGTGGCGCTCGCCATCTTCAAGGCGGGGGAGCCCGAGATCAAGGCCATCAACGATCCTATGGAGGTGTTCGCCGTGGTGCAGTCGCTGCCGCGCAAGATGCTCGACGCCAACGCGCTCATGGATATCTGCTTCCGGCGGCGCAACGGGCTGAACCACCTCACATCGGAGCTCATCGACGAGCAGCGCACCGAGCGCAAGCTGCAGCTCCAGGTCGAGCGCAAGGAGGCGATGCTCGCGGCGGCGAACGGGACCCCCGGCGTGCAGACCGCCGCGACTATCTCGATCGCCGGGAGGAAGGACGCCGACATGCTCACGGTGGACTCGGCCGACGGCGTCCGGCGGAAGCATACGCTGTTCTCGCGGCACAAGGCACACTAGGGGCGTAGCCTGGCAGACGTCTAGAGGACTGAGTTCTGGCGACGCCCCGAGGAAGATACTCGCCCCGTGTGACTGGGTGACGGCCGTGGTCATCAGAGGGAAGAGAAATGGCATTCATTCACTTCGTGGTATAATATTTGTGGCTCGCCTCCCCCGGCGATTGGGCTTTTCTTTGGGACAGAGCTCACGATCTTTTTCATATGTCCACTACATGGGTCCAAGCGGAGAGGCAAAATTCTCTTTCCTTCTTTTTTCTCCTCTTCTATCTTCTTTTCCCCATGCCTCAGGTGCATCCGAAAGACCAGGCGAGCGAAGGAAAATCGAGAGCCGGCGGCGGCTAGGCAAAATTCTGATAGAGACGACCGTCCAAACCAGACCCAGACCAAAACCAGCATGCTGATAGAACATCATCATTCATGAAAGGCGAAACAGGGTGTTCAAGGGGGCAAAGGCGGAAAAAACGGGGCCAAGGCTGCTTTTGTTGTCACATTCTACAGAGAAAAAGGCGCAAATTTGTTTGCTTTGATATCTTATGATCTTTTTCTGCATTCTGGTTTTTGGAACATTAGGCGTTCATTCCTCATGTTTTGCTTTGACGGCCTTTGTGGCGTTGATATTCTTTTCTCATTTGACTGTGTCTACTCGTTGTGATTTGTCGGATGAAGAACCCTCGTTTCCATGGATGTCCATGGGGTATTGTGTATTGTGTATTGTAGGTAGTAGGGATCAGGTCTCTTGCTCTGGGCAGACGGCACGTGCATCGTGCAATACATGAAGCATGAATGACATTGAAACGACCCACCGCCGTGAAGAGTCCCATCAGTCCGTGCTGCTGGTCCATGTGTCGGCCGATGTATGGGTGTGGGACTGAATGGGAATGGGTAGCTACGCAGAATGGCGGTCTTTTCCGAGGCACTCAACTATGAAGGGAGGAACAGCTTGCCATATGTGAGCCAAGGCACCTCCCATATAAGAGGCTCCCCGGAATAATCTGAGGGGTTGGTTCACAGTCTCTCTTCGTACGAACAAACAAAACACAGGGGCCCCGGCAAGACACGCTCACTCGTCGAGAAGGACAGTTGAGACTGGGGTAGAGGATGGATCTCATTTGGGGTATTCGCATCTACGTGAAGCCCTTACTCCACTAATGCGCTCATACGTCTGTATGTATGAGAGAAGACTCGAGACAAGAAAAAGAAATCACACAAGAGGCTAACACCTAGAACGCCCGCCATGTTCCCCGGTCATGCACGCTCGCACCAGAGCCCCTGCGACTCTCTGCTCGAGCCCATCCATGCTTCCTCGTAAAGACCCGTCTGGATGGGGTCCTTTGCCCCTCGGTCGGGCCGGCCACAGGCTTTGGGAAGCAGGATCCGTTTTGTAGTATGTGTGTGTGTGTGTGTGTGTGTGTTGTGTGTATGATCCTCCTCACGACGCCGCAAACGGATCAGGCTTCTGCGCGAACCTCTTGACGTAGTCCCTGGCGGCCTTGTCGAAGCTGGCGCGGCGGTTCTTGAACTCGTCGGCGATGCCGCCCTCGAGGGGGTCGTCCGGGTTGGGCTCGACGAGCAGCTGGCGGACGGCGACGAGCACGCTCTGCAGGCGGGTGGCGGGCTTCCACTGCTCGGGCTTGAGGGCGGCGATGCAGATGTTGCCCTCGGCGTCGTTGGTCACGTTGGGGTGGTAGACGCGCGTGGCGAAGCGGACGAGCGGCGCCTTGAACGGGTAGGCCTCGCCCAGCTCCACACGCACGCCGAACGTGCCGCCCTCGTAGGGGGTCTGCGGGGGGCCCTGGATGACGACCTGCCAGGTGGAGACGTCTGAGTCGAGGGGCGTCACGGTCATGCCTGGGAGGGCGTCGGGGGAGGTGCACTCGGCGAGCTCCTGGGTACGTGAAGGAGGGTGGTCAGTCTGGTGTGTCGTCGTGTGTATAGAAGGAGGGGGGGGTGGTTCTTGATGGTTTAGTGTGTACCTTGTTGATGCGCTTTACGCTGCTGGCCATCTTGATTGTTGTTTCGAATAGGCACGTCAATGGTGATCAAATTGGAGTTTGGTAGTCTTCTCTGTCTCGTGAACGTTGTAGAGTTAGGAGTGGAAGAGAGAGATGTTGGTAGATCAGAAGGGAAAAGGTTCTGGAGGTAGGTGGGTGACTGCCTCCAAAGGCACGAACGAGTCTTGAGGAGGGGGATGTGATTGATGGTGGTTGTGTGAGTAAAAGACACAGGCAGACAGGTCAGGCTACACGACTGTTTAGCCTTGAAAGACAAATAGGCAGATGAGCTGAGCTTATTTGTTACGTTGGAGGGACTGCAGGAAGTGACGACAGACAGGAAATGATGCACGCCCACCAGGCTGGAAAGGACCCGGCGTGCGACTTAGGCACATCTGGAAGCTTGTCGCTTGTGATTATGGTGCGGGGCAGTCCGTGGCGGGGCCCGTGCCGTCATTTGGACCCTGGTCCAGCAGCAGTCAGGGAACATTGAAGCTCCGCTGTAGTGGTCTGTTGACCCTGCACACAGCAAGTCACTCCTGGAACGATACCTCACTTTGCACTCACAATCCTTTCAACACAAGGCACACAAATACTTGCTTCCGTGATTCCCGACTTTCATACACTAATCAATTTGTCTCTTGACATATTCCTCCATTTCAGGATAAACCCTGCTTCTCCCCCTGGGGCAGGCGCCTCATCTGCTTTCTCATGCTGCTGCTGTTGCTTTGCTGCAACTTTCCCACTCGTGCACGTTTGACTGGACATGGCGCTTGAGCTAAAGTCTACAGCTGGGGATTGAAGCATGCACCGTTGAAGAGCTTGGTGCTTGCTTGCAATGCTCGCACTGCCAAACACTAAGAGGTGCGAGTGCACCGTTGCTGATACGACACGGAACAATGTCTCCATCGAAGACCAAGGCCATGTCGACCAAGCAGAAACATCGTGCAGGAAGCATTGTCCTGATCCGGCTCGCCGGGAAACCTGGGCACGGAGACTAGTTGCTCACGCCGAGACGAGCAAATCCAGACGACGCTATCTACCTATTATCAAGAGTAAGCCCGGAGTACGAATTCACATTCAGTTTTGGGCACACGAGACACCGTTCCACCACTTCGACCAGTATCTCGAGGGTGTCAGTATATAGGTCCAGCCTCTGGCCTCTCTCTTTTCGTCTCATTCCATTCTATCTCCCTCTCTCTCTCAGCTATTTGCCCCATCAATGTCCTTCTCCGTCCTCCTTGAGTACACATCATGGCCCCCTCATTCTCCCTTGAGCCCGTCACCCTAGACGACATCCCGGCTTTGTCTGAGATGGAGCGTCTATGTTTCGATATGGACAGGCACACCATGCTCAAGGCCGCCCACCCCACTCGACCGTACGATCACGCTGCGGGCGTGCCAGACATGATCAAGTACCGCCTCGGTCTTCCAGAGGGTAAAATCGACATGGTCAAGGCCGTCGATAATGAAACTGGACAGCTCATGGGCTGTGTGTGCTGGGGCTTCCGCCTAGATCCTCAACCGCCATCCACCAAGATCGAACAGCCCAAAGACGAGGAGGAGGGTGGCAACGCCGACCAGCCCGCCGGGGTTGTCTCCCAGACCTACGTGAAGACCAAATCTCCCGATCTGGACTCCATCGCCCAGTTGGAGGAACTCATCTCCTCGCACTTTTCCGACTTTATGAACCGGATCATGCCAGACGGTACTCGCTGCATGTACGTGATGGGCCTGTCAGTGCATCCTGCCCATCGTCTGCGCGGCGTCGGGACGGCTCTGATGAAGCGAGGCACGGATCGTGCTGACGCTGAGGGTGTTTTCTGCTGGGTTCACTCGAGTGAGGATGCGGTCCCCATGTACCGCAAGTGCGGCTTCGAGGTCGACGATACGCTCGAGATTGATTTGGACCGTTGGGCCGAGCCGATGAATATCAAGCCACCTGTTAGTGATGAGAACTGGGGCAAGTACACCTTCAGTTACATGATCAGACAACCAAAGACTGTCAAGGGCGTCTGAGTCCACCGAAAATCATGTCCGTGTCTTCAGTGACACGCAATTCCATACACCATGTGTCAAAGGACATTTTCTTTCGGACATGATATACCCAGATAACATGTTTAACATACGATCATCCGTCGTTGCTTCCCGGAACGCTTAGAGAAGAACCAAAAATCCCTATACAGTCTCGGCTCCCTCACCCTCCTTCCTATGCCCCCCAGCGTAGGCCATCTCCCCACCGCGAGCCGGCGCACTGGCCCAATCACCACCACCACGGTGCCTCGTCTCCCTGACCAACTTCTTTCTTGTGACCAGACTCCACAGAAAGGCCCCATTCACGACTTCATGGTCACCGTCCTTCTTGATCCAGACATTCCCTAAGAACATGCACGCCACCACGCACAGCCACATAAACGGCAGTATGGCATAGTATGCGTACATGATAGCGCTCTGTGCAAGCTCATACTTCACGCCCAGCTTGTTATTCCACACCGTGCTCATCAGCGTCATTCCGACCGCTCCGCCAAAGGGCAGCGCGAAGGCGAACACACAGGTGATCTGGGCAGTGTTCGCCGGGAAGTACGCGAGCCCGTGCATCGAGCTTGGTGACATCCGGATGCCAACGCCGTGGCCTGCGAGTGCCATCATGCCGTAGATGACGTTCACGTTCCCGGCTTTGATGGCCCAGACGAGGACTGTAATGGCGACGGCGGATGTGATACTGCCGAGCATGAGGGCAGGGATGGTCTGTCGAGGCCACCTGTTGACCATCAAGATAGACATCCAGGCGCCAACTACATCATTTTGTCAGCTTCTCTCCGCCCAACATGCCCCTGTACCACCACAGTACTCACCTCCAAGCCCGGGCAGGAAATACAACAGCGACGTCCCCGAGTTGCTCACGCTTTGGTGCTGTACATATGTGAAATAGAAATCCATGAAGTACATGATCGCGTACAGACACATGCCGACGCAGAAGTTGACAAAGAACAGGATCGAGATGTCCCGCTGGGCGAACACCACCCACGGCATCATGGCCCGCTGCCTCGTGAAGACGCGCGACATGGCCCGCGGCGGCGCCATGCTCCACTCGTAGGCGAACCAGGTCGCCGTCAGCACGGCGCCGACGACCAGCGGGGCGAGCACCTGGGGTGAAGTCCAGCTGTAGGTCCCAGATGACCCGTTGCCCGCCCAGGTCAGCGCGAGGATGAAGAGGCCGAGCCCGAAGAGGAAGAGCAGCTGGCCCACGAAGTCGATGGTGCCGAGCCGGACGAGGAGCCGGGCCCGCCGCGCCCCGTGAGCGGTGCTGCTGCTGCCGCCGGCGCAGCGCTCGAGCTCGGGCAGGGGCTGCGGGCCCAGCAGCTCCTTGCGCAGCAGCAGCAGGACCATGGCGATGGCGAGCACGGCGACGGGGAGGTTGATGGCGAAGCACCAGCGCCAGGTGTTCTCGGTCAGGTAGCCGCCGACGACCGGCCCGATCGTGTACCCGACCGCGGAAATGACGGAGAAGAGCGTCCAGTTGGCGACGTAGTCCGTGAGGGTCACCTTGTCGGCGAGGATGACGCGCACGCTGATGTTGACGCCGGCGGCGCCGATGCCCTGGACGGCGCGGCCCACGAGGAGCGCCGGGAACGCGCCGGTCGGCGCACCGGTGCAGATGGCGGAGCCAATCATCATCAGAACGATCGTCAGCTGAATGGTCAGGTGCCGGCCGAAGATGTCGGCTGCTTGAGCCCAGAAGGGCAGGAAGGTGGCGGCTGTGAGGTTGAAGACGGAGATGATCCAGTTCTGCTGGGATTCGCTCCCTTTTCTCATTTTGTGGTCAGCTTTTGACTGCTCGTTGACGAGCGTGCATGGAACAGGAGGGAGCAAGAGAGAGAGAAATTCACTCACTGAATTCCTGAGCGATGGTCGGCAGCGCGGCTGCGACGATGGTGGTATCGAGGGCCTGCAGACAGAACGGGGCCGCCAGGCCGAACACGACCTTGAGTCTGTACATGCGCCTCTGGTGTCGTACGGCCTTCTCTTCGGGCCTGAGAGTTTCTGCGTCGGAAAGTCTGGCTGGGGCATCTCTCACTGGTTCGTTGGGTTGAACAGGCTTCTGGGTGTCGGAGGGCAGGGAGATCTGCCCTGGAGCACGCTCATTTTGCGCCTGAGCCTCGTTGTCTCTTCGTGCCTGGCGCTCGCTATATTTTCTCCTTGCGTATTTAAAGCCTGCGTACATCATCGTGAAGGGAGTTCTTTATTTTTTGCTTGTTGCTGTTCTCTGAGAGACGAGGGGATTCGTTCGGGTACAAGTCCGGATAGATTGTTGCCAATCGCCGAGTAGAGACAAGTCAACGAATTGTTGGGACTTGAAGGAAGCCCAATATGTGTACCGTGAATTCAATAGTATGAGGAGTTTTCGACGTTTGTGGGAGTCACTCTAGTACGTAGCTAGATTGCCCAGCGGAGGAAGCCGTCTTTGTGTGCCGGGCTCGAGCCACCAAAACCTTCGAGCTCGAGACGAACCCGTTCGACTTTATATCGTACTCATTTGCCCTCGTGGCGAGCAGGGAGGCCGCCTCGCCTCGCGTTATCCAGCCTTTTCCGGGCTGGTTTCGATTTCGCCCACAGCGAAGGCGCAGCTCTTCACACTGTTGTACTACTCCCCGATCTTTCGGCCCCCACCCCCCTCTAATGGCGGCGCTTCCAGTTCGCGGCATCCAGCTGAATCCTCAGATCCTCTACGCTCGTGGTATAAAACCTAATCGGGTATAGTGCTTATAGCCGGGGGGGGGGGGTTATGTACGTTCAATACAATGCTAGATGACAGCCTCTCGCGCCCAGGAGCCCGCAGTGCATCTGAATCCTCTACGCTCGTGATATAAAGCCCAATTGGGTATAGTGCTTATGGCCAAGGGGGTATGTATGTTCAATACAATGCTAGATGACAGCCTCGTGCCCCCAAGTTGAAGAACCCTGGGTGCATCTGCACTCTGACTCTATTCTGTGGCAGTGTTGATGGATTGGTTGTCTGCGCTTGACGGGCGAGCCGCGTCGTTATCGCTCTCGAGATCATCGTTTCGTTATTATCGCCTCTTTCGTTCCCCGATGTCCCCGAAAAGATGCGGTCTGCGAACGTATCCCAAGTTTCCTCATACTAATGGGTGTAGATAGGGACAGAGCTGTGAATTGGCTCTGCGAACTTATACGTGTGGTTACGATTGTCGGGAGAGCAGAAACAGATACGGTACCCTAGTGGTCCTGGGACTGGTCTGGACTGACGCCCGCTGACGGGGACACGCCGGCTCCTCACAGGGCCGAGTCGTTCGAAGGGGTGGCCTCGCATCTGGACCTGCAGCGGCTCGACCAAGCACGTCCAACGGTCAGTTTATTTCGTAGATGAATAGCTAGGTATCCAGTCCAGCCCGGACAGCGCTGGTCCCGCCCGTAACTATACCTGTCAGCCTCTCGGCGCGAGCGGCGCCGATCCGGCCGGTGTCCTGGCCCGCCAAGTTAGTGGACGGATGTCCCTTGCGGCTAAGCAAAAAGCAGCAAGCAGCACCCGGGCGTTTCCCCTTTTGGCTTGATGTCGCGAGAGGGGGTCCACAGACGGGGGCCATCTCGCGATCCCAATCTCGACGGCGAAAGGGCTATTCCTACTGGGCTGTCTAGGTACTTACCAGCGAGATCTTGGGAAATGGGCGCATGGCACAGCAAGCTTCAGGAATACCAAGGTAGAGTCGTAGATTGCCCAAGTCTTTCCAGTCGACCAGAATCCAAGGACCTTTACACCAATCAAAGAACAAACAACTAACAGCGCATCCCTTGGAGCAATGGCGTACATAGAGAAATCTGTCACCCCGACCACCAGCCCTATAAGAACTTGAGATACCACCTGGTTTCGTTCTGGCTTTCAGCTGTGCTGAGACTAGTCACTAGGCACGTTATAGTATGGCTACAGCCTGCAGTCTCCTATGGCATTACCATACATAGGCATTCTATGCTCGCAAAGCTATTCCCCTATATTCATAACATCTTCAGCCTCCGCTAGAATTCCTTCGAAGTGGGAAGTCAAACCATTGATTGCCTGTCATGTATAGCATGTGCTTATTTTCCCCCAACCGCCGCTGGTTACCTAGGTAGGTAGTAATAGATAGCACGTGGTATTTTGGAATAATGCGATGCTCAGTTAACCCGCCTAGCCTATGCAACTAGAACCTTGCAAGAGCTCTCTGTCAACCTTCGCCTCAGAATGCTTCAACGTCAAATCAGACTTCCCCTCCTGCCAAGAGCCTCATGAAAACATGGTGACTCTTCTGAGTGGCAACCGCCACGGTCTGTCTTGTGTGCAATGGAGCAGGCCTTGTGTGAGGCACAGCTATAGATGGCAGCCAAGCCATCCCAGTTGTGTAGCAGCAAGGTGTTCAAGCTGTATACAACCATGCATAGTCATAGAGACCTCAGACAGCCCATGGAAACTTAAACTTCCAACACCACCTTAGTAATCAACATTGAATGGCGTGAAGGAAAGTCTACCCTTTATTCCTACTTTGAGTGATTCTTTCCTATCAGTATAGCAATGCAATTTAAGGGGAACGAATAGTACAGATAAACATTTAGCTACTGATTAAACATATAGTTCCAGTACCTATCTAGGTTACAGGTACTTGCTTAGTGGTTTTTTCTAATAGTAACAGCAGTAAGCAATTAAGTAAGCTCTGGCTTTTACATAGCATTATAAGTTGATCATGCATTTCAATATAGCAAGCAACCTTCAAAAGCCCTTGAAATTTAATGAATTGAGTATAGATTGCGAGACGCCGCCTACTAAACGGATAGGATGCTAGGTAGTTCAACACTGAACCAAGTAAAAACCGTGCTTAAATGTTTTGTGTTAGATGCCCGTCTAGGGGATGTTAGTGCCCAGGTGGATCTTTTCACTTTGCAAGTGGGCTGACCTGGTTTGTAAAAGTACAATAATTTTTCATTTCAAAGGCTGAATCCCTTTTCCTTGCCTCTGCTCTTTTTGTTGATTATCTTTTTTTCTTCTTTTTCTTTTCTTCTTCCTTTTTTTCTCTTCTTTTTTCCCTTTGCCTCTTCTTCTTCCTTCCATTGATTCAACATCCACCAGTTGACTTGCTCCAGGCTGGGCCATGAAGTCTCTGGGTAAAGTCAGGCCAATATCTACCTAGGGAGTCATGTGGTGCGTCGCCAGGATCACAGTGCTCCCCCTTTCCTGCAAGTTTGGAAGCTAAAAATACAATCTCTCATCCACAAACTTCCTTTGGCCCTAGGTCCTGATCATCGTCAATCCATGAAACGAATACGACCGACTGATTTCAACCCTTCGACGCGTGTATCTTGGCCTTTAGTCATTCGCAGAGGAGCCACCGAGCTTTCCATAGCGCCGGCGCTGGTGATTGATGGATGCCAAACCGGGTATTAGCGAGTTTTCTCCGGAGTCTTAATCAGCATGGTAGAGATCTTCTTCTTCTTCGAAAGCTGGCGCCCAGGTGGGATCATTTAACGTTTGACCGGATATTGAAGGCGAGGTCTCAAAGTCTGATACAAAGGCAGGTATCGTTCCGGTGGTAGTACTCGGCAGACTGTATTCATATGAGCTGTATGAAGTTGAATAAGGTGTGGCTGTTGCATAAGGTGTGGCTGTTGCAGGGGCGGCAGGGCTTCTGGGGTTGACGAATGCAGGAATGCGAGCCGCTGCCATACTTGGGTATTGGAAACTGTTGTCGTAACCTGACGCCGATGGGGCAGAGGACAGTGACTGCTGGCCTGACGACGATGTCGGCTGAATCGCAGCAGCACGTGATGAACTGATCGGCACACCTTGCTGAGCCACCTCGCCCGCCTGTTCGGCGCTGCTGTGGCCCCGTGTCTGCTGTCTCTTCTTCCTCCCCTGCTGGCTTGCTGGATTGTTTTCAAGTTCCTGCTGTCGCTTCGCGTTCTTCGCCACTTTTCTCGCCTCTCCCTGCTGTTTATACAATCCTTCATTGTGTTCACGTTGCCACCTAGCCTTCACAGAATCGATTCCGCGCGGTGTCCTTTCGGTGATTCCTTGGAGTGCTGCCTCTTTCTGCATCTGCTCTTCCATGTCATGTAAGTCGTTTTTGGAAGGTTTTTGGCCTTCCCCGAACTTCCAAGATCTCAAGATGTTGATCTCGTAGGGCTGGAAGGGCTGCCTGATATGCCGATTCGAGAGGGCAACGGATTCGTCTGCGCTGTTTGCCATCTCACGGTGCCACTTTGACTTCACAGACAAGGGCGTGCGATGCTGTCTTTGCTGCCCTAGCTCTGCGGCTTTTGCCCGCAGAACTTTCTCCACCCTCTCGAAGTCTTCTAGGCTGTGATTCCGTGTGGGATCTAATTCCTGCATCATGGTGTCAAACTCCCAGTCATGCCAGCGCTCCCGAGGTTGCTGGGGCTTTGGAGGCGAGGAATTATCGGCACCCTCTGCGTGAGAGGCGAACCCCCTCGGATTCACGTGGAGTAGGCTACTCCACCTGGCCCTCAGAGCAAGGAGTGTGCGAGGCAACCTGAATTCTCCCATGCTTTCGGCTTTTTTTGCCATCTTATTCTCTATCTCCTGGAATTTCACGTCGTTGTGAGTCCCATGGGGGTCCCAGCCCTTCGTTTCAGTCTGCAAGATATCGACCTCCCATGGCTGCCAGCGCACTCTTCTCAGCTCCGCGCCAGGCCTTAAAGACTCAGGATTCGCTTGGAACTGCCCCGCATCTCTGAGAGGAAATGGATTGTGAATCAGTGACCTCGTCATCAAGTAGTGTTTTGAGTGACCTACTGAGGCATATTTGCTGGGTAGCCTGTCACGCCATAACTCTCGTTTCCCGTGGCCATACCGGTCTGGTTTCCTGTATTGTAAGATGCGGGCATAGGAGCAGCAGCAGCACCAGTGGAGTATCCCGATCCATGCCCGCCAGCTGGGTTTTGTTGGAAGCCCGCCCCTGTTCCGGCAGCTGGGTCGGTCATGCCGTAGTTGACACTGGCCTGAGGGCGGCCCCAAGGATGGAATACGCCGCCTTGAGGAAAGTGCTGTGTAGTGTGTGATGTAGAGCTTGTAGGGTAGGATGAAGGTGCTTGGGCTCCCATTGCGCCTGTGGTAACTGGTGGCGGCCCGGGATTTTGGTAGACAACCCCTCCAGTAGATTGTCCCTGCGCAGTGTATGTTGCAGAGCTTGTAGAATATTGCGAAGGTGCCTGGGCCGCCGTCGTGCCTGTGACAACTGGTGGTGCTGGAGTTGGCCGGCGAGAGTGGCGGGATCCCCCTCCATGTTTTTGGTGTGGCTTAGAATGCTTGCCCATGATGAGGAAGGTATTGTGAAAGTGACAAGCAGAAGACTTGTGAGAGATGGATATTAGGGTTTTTGTTCAGTGTAGATAAAAAGTTGATTTGTTTTGCTGGTGCTACGGTTTTACGAACAACCAAAACAACACGAGGCAAGTAGGAGGAGTAAGTGGGTTTTTATATAGAATACATGCCGCCATGACTGGAGGAGGCTCTTTAGGTGAAAGTAGGCCATAGAATCACAAGAGATGCAAGGACTGTGAGACATTTGGCCCTCCCACACATGTGCAACGCCAATTCTCATACTCACTGCTACATTGTGCTTATGAAGCCGAAAACTATTGCTGGATCTGGCCTGAAGCTCAGTCACGCAGAAGAACAGACTGCGATGGGAAGATATAAAGCGAAATTGGTAAAGTGAAGTGCAAAAATAGTGCTGTGGCCCTTGACAACAAGTCAACTTCAGCCTCACCAAGGGTGCTTGCTGCAATGGCATCCTTTCTGAAATTACTCGGTCTCATTGCTTAAACCTATTTGCCGTGTCCTGATGACTGTGTTCTCTCTCACTGTAGTTGTCTTAATCGCCTTGGTCTGTTCTCGAAAAAAAGTGAACATCCAGTTTCACGACCTGTCAAGCACAACGATACACTAGGAAACCAGAGTACGTATACCACACACATACTTCCGGAGGGCAATGACCGGAAGACAGCAAGAACATCAGATGTCGGTGAAAGGACAACCATGACAAGCAAGCTTCTCGGACTCGATGCAGTAAATTCCACAACTAAATATGAACTGAGCTCCATTCGTCAACTCGCCGTGGCTGCATTGGCAGCTTGTAAGGATGGCAAATGATGATATTTCGCGGCTGTTACAAAGAAGACGACAATGTGCCAGTCATTGACGAACAACATTGCATGATTCAATAGGTATTGTGAGGAGCCTTCCAAGGTTCTGAGCTGACTGTCTACTCACTCAAGCCATGAGAACAACAAGTCAGCCTGACTGCTCCCGCGAGCAACCTTCCAGTACCCAAGTACCGAGACAATATCCCTTTGCGATGGACAGGTTCCTTACATTCCACACATTGCGTGCTATTAATCGTCAACTACTACTCCTTCTTACTCTCCTCCCCCTCCCTGACCATCCCCTCACAGCCCACCGCCTTGCCCGCCAGCTCCTCCGCCCTTCCCAGCCCCTGGCCGGACGAGTCTCTCGCGTCGCTGGCGGCCTTCATATCCGACACGCCGCGTGCCTTGGCCTGTTCGCCCGACGCCGTCCACGCCTCAGAGCCTGTGACGCTGCCGATGGCGGACTGTGTAAGTGAAAACCGACCGGGGGCTTTTGTCAGCGGAGATCTCTGTGAGACACCAGGATTGACTGCGTAGGATGTGAAAGATGCATCAGTTCAGATGACAGTGCCGTTGTCGAGCTGTCGGTGACTGGGAGTTTGGATAGGGGAAAGATTGAAACTGGTGACGCACCTGTGTGGCACCCTTCACGTACTCGGCGTGGCCGCCGATGAGGCTGGGCTGGTTGGTCTGGTCGTTGCTGGCCATTCTGAAAGTTGAGAGAAAGTTATAGGGTCCTCAAGTAGACAGATGTCTGATTGTAGTCGAAGTGCTCGTGTCCAGGTATGTTGAGCTGGGTGGTGTAGCAAGATCTCGTCGAGCTTGGAGCCTACGATTGCAGATTTGAGATTTACAAAAGTCTAGGAAATTTAAATGTCGATGCTCACACACACAGAGAAAAATATTCAATGACCGTCTGGAAACGAATACTCATAGACAGCACCCTCAGGGATGACGTACTGGAATCCCTTGACGTCATGTCGCAGCGCCCGCCAGGCCTGTCCCATCCTCCTCCTTCGCGATCGGGCTAAGGCAGAAGAAGTACAACATTGCGGGCCGCTGTCGATCTCCCGAGCCAGCTTGAACAGCCACGCCCAGAGTTTTTTTTATTTGTTTTAATCTTCGATTCCTGATTGTTTGACGACCCTTGACCGATCTCCCTTTTCCAGGCCAGGATAAGGGTAAAGACGAGGGGACAATTGGGGATGTCGGAAGATGTGGGCTGTTTGCAGATGGTACTCGCCTCGCAGCGTAGAGTTGATTCGTGTGTTACTGAAAAGAAGAGCATCTTGAGACCGAGCCCTTTGCAGTCGGACAGTCTATGGCCCTCCTCCCGAACTACGACCACGACATTGAAATGCAAAATGTACCAGGCTGACATCTGTCAGACGGCCAGCAGGGGCCTCTGCGGACAAACCCACGGACCGGCTATTCAAGGGTAGATTAGGGGTTCTAAGTATATAAAAATCTCTTTACCCACTCATATCTAAAACTTTAGTTTATATATTATAATTAAAAATATTAACCTATATAACAATTTATAGTTAAAAGTGCGCGTAATATAAGGTAAAATAGAATTTATAGTTTATATTTTTGCTAAGAAGAAATAGCATTAAATTTAACTTTTGTAAAACTTTTTGCAGGCATTATCTATAGAATTTTAGCTAACTAAAACGTTTTTTATAACTTGCTTAAGACTAAGGCAAAAATTTATAACCTTTGGAAATTTATTAAAAGAAATAAAAAAAAGCTTTAGGTAAAGGAATTAGAAAGGCCGCATGTTAAAAACTACCTTTATAGAGCCCTTCCCTAAGAAACTAACAAGCCTACAAAAGTCTCTTAGCTAATTATTAAAGAAAAAAAAACTTTTACAAAAATACTTACACATAGAAATATAAAATAAAACATTAAAACTAATACTATATTTAAAAAAGAGCCTTATAAAGCTAGATTACATTTTTAGTTTTAAATATATATTATATTATATATTATTAATCTAAATAAACTTTTGCAAAATAGTAT